>JAHIAM010007414.1:0-40042 GCA_021605205.1 Aegilops longissima | reverse complement strand
GGTTCTAGTTGTCATAAGGTCAAGGTACAACTCAAGTCGCCGTAAATCAAGATCACGGTTATTCAATAGATTAATCACACGGCAGGGTGCACTACATAACCCAACACGCCGATCCCATTTGGCCGACACACTTTTCTCGGGTCATGCCCGCAGCCGAAGATCAACACATCGAGCCCCACCTAGGCCAACAGAGAGGTCAAGACGCCGGTCCGAACCTAAGCGCACAGGGTTCTGGGGCCCATCGCCTTAGCATACCAGCACGCTATGTAGGGCGGCCAAAAGCGTAATCTAGCCCCTTAATACAAGAGCAGGCTTACGCTCCAATCCGCCTGCTGATGAAGTCATGTACCGGGGTAGGGTCATAGACCTGCCCAAAGGTACCCTCCACAAGGACACTCGCAAGAGAAGCGGCCTTCCAATGACCGTAGGTTTCCACCGACAGATTCAAAGACACTCGACCATGAAGACCCACTCACCACCAGAGTCCAAGAGCCACTCGGTGTCCAAACGGTCTCAGAAGTTAAATAGTCTTTATGATCATAATGATATTTTATGTAAGGCGCTACAAGAACGCCTAGCCTTAACGCACTTTAAACCCTCTCACGCGGGCTGGGGTTCCTCAAGCACTCTATATAAGCCACCCCGTCCACGTGTAGAAGGGTTCGCACCGTAACACATACACATATATCCAACATGACCGCCTCTCCTGCCCGAGACGTAGGGCTATTACTCTCCGAGAAGGGCCTCAACTCAGAACTTTGCGATACAACTACTCCATAGCTAGGAACTTGCCTTCCATACCTACCCCCATTCTACCGTCGACTTTAGAACCACGACAGCTTGGCGCCCACCGTGGGGCTGGTGTTCTAGCGATTTGTTGGAGAAGTTGGGATTCTTTCGATCTCCTACATCATGGTTTCAAGTGGAGTTCTGCTGACGCCACGAGATCCGCCTCTCGTGCGCTTCACGCCGTCACCGACGACCCGCTTTTTCTGGAGGCTCCACTCGACGTGGACGCCAGCCCCCGTCTGCTGGGCGACGACTTGGCAGGTGTCCGCTGGGGCCCTCCTCACAGCAACCGGCCGACCCAAGATGGGTCGCCCCCGCGCCTTTCGCTCCTAGTCTCCCACCGCGCAAGCTGCCCGGCCGGTCGAGGCTTCAGCGGTGGGTGAGGCATGCGATGGACCGCCACGGCCACACCCCAAGTCGCGGGCGATCGAGCCCGACGAATCTCTACTACCTGCTCGACTTGCCGACCGCTCCGCAGAGATCAAGGTTCAATGTGATAGCAAGTGACCCGGCAGAGGTTCTGATGGTCGGCGGACCACGCAGTCCCCCGGATTCACCCGCACTAACGGAGGTGACGGTGGAGGCGATCCGAGCAAGCCCACGAAGAGTACTTGCCCGAGCCCCTCACTTCGCCTCCGAGGGAGGAGCTTCAGCCGAACATGGATGCACTTCACACTCCTATCGCTGGAGAAACCCCGAGGCTCGTGGCCTGGAGGATGCGCCATTAATCCTGGCTGAGCGACTCGACCGAGAACCTTCAGCTAGTACTCGACGATGCTGCTGCCGACCAAGGGTTCCGTAATCCGACGCCGCCTTCTTTCAACCGCCAACTCAGGTATATCAAACTCGATTCAGAATTTAGCAGCTGCCACCAGATAGCAGAGTCAATTCAGCCTTCCCAAATGGAGGCGGGTAGAGGTTTGTCGCAAATCGTAGATCTGCTCCGGGCGGCAGTGAGATCAAAACTCAGATGTATCACACGCAAAGGAACAGATTCACAACCGATCCGCATCGCTAATTCAGTCCAAATCAGCCCATAGTCCGAGATCGCCTCGAGGCGTGAGGAACGTGGGGTCGGGCGTGATGATCAAGATAAGGGTCATGAGCAGATGAGCACCGATTCGATCGAACGATCGACGCCGAAAGTGCCCACTCGCCCAAGGGGTGGATCATACGCCCTCGGCAGCAGGACGCCAGACGCCAAAGACAAGAGTTGGGCTAAAGAGTTCCAATGACCCTGTGGAACCAGTGCTTGATGCGAGATCTATTATCGCTCAAGGTTTGGTCGACAGAACAGAGCTCACCGAGACGGCCATGATAGAGATGTTCCTCCAAAGCAGAGAGTTCATTTCTCGACCAGAGTGTTTCAGCAGAGCCATCGAGTCATGGTGATTCCTCCCAACTTCAAGTTGGCGCTCGGAGTCAAGAAGTTCATCGGTGAATCCAAGCCCCACACTTGGCTTGAAGATTACCGAGTGGCTGTTCAGATCGGGCGGTGGCAACGATGAGGTAGCCATGAAACATTTGCCTCTTATGTTGGAGGGTTCAGCCAGTATGTGGTTGAATCAGCTTAGCACCCAAAAGATTTACACTTGGGAAGATCTTGCCCGAGTGTTTGTCAGACATTTGAAGGAACTTGCAAACCACCAACAGGATTGACGGAGTTGCACTGTGTGTGCAAAAGTTGAGTGAAACTTTGAGAGATTATATCCAGAGGTGGATCACTTTGCACCACACAATGAGAATGTATCCGATCACCAGTGCCAGGCTTTCAAAGAAGGTGTCAATAATGAGAGTTGAGTTTGAAATTTGGTCGAACCGAGATATGACCTGGTCGGATGATGGAGATTGCCACCAAGTATGCAAATGGTGAAGAAGAGGATCGGCTCCGAGTGGTAATATAAATCGCCGCCAATGAGGCCGGCGGAGGAAATTCCAAAAGGTATGCAAGAAAGTCAGCCGGCGGTTCCCGGAGAGGCCTTGGCCGGACCCTGAAAGTTCAAGGGGAAACCCAAGGGTCCTTGGAACCCCAAGAAGGTGAAAGACCAGGATGGAAACGACGTGTTGGATTTGCCATGTCATATTCATACAAAGAAAGATGAAGAGGGTAAACTCATTTACCCGAAACATACCACTCGACAGTTGTCGGTTTTGATTCAGCAGCCCAAGGGAAACAACTCAAGGATAAGGATAAGGAAATGCATAAAGTTGAGGACAAAGATGACAATGATGATGGATATCCCTGTGTCAATTCCACTCGATGATTTTTGTCAACGCCGAAAGCAAAAGTCGATTGAAGGTTATCAATCGAAGTGAACTTGGTTGTTCCGGCGACTCCCAATTATCTGAATGGTCCTGCATCGCCATCACATTCGACCACCGATCACCGACGACATTGCCACCCCGGAGGCAAGCATTGGTGGTCGACCAGCTTGTTGAGGGCACTGAACGACCAAAGTCCCGATGGATGGTGGTAGTGGCTCGAACATATTGTACGCGGAGACGCTGAAAGGAATGGGCATTCCGATGTCCGCACTTAGTACCAAGAATATGAGTTTCCACGGAGTCATTCCCCGAAAGAAGGCTGAGTCACTCGCCAAATTGTTCTTGATGTAGTTTTTGGTGATTCAAGCATTTCGAAAGAAAAGTTGACCTTGAGGTCGTGGATTTCAGAGCGCTTATCACGCTTATTCTGGAAGGCCAGCTTATGCACGCTTCATGGCCCCACCATGTTACGGTATCTTAAATCAAGATGCCTGGTCCCAAGGGCGTGATCACCGAACGGGCAATCGGAAGAAGGCGGAAGAGTGCTTCCAAAGGCTCTAAGATCGCCGATGCTCGCTAAAGTGGTAGAGCTACAAGAGTATCATAAAACTGCAGATCCGAAAGTGATTTGTTGCGAAGCTAAGAAGCTCGCTACGGAGTCAAGATTTCACCGACCGTGAGACGTAAACATGTTCACATTCACCCGATCGATCCCAATGCTGTTCCCACCAACATCTCAACAACACTGACTCAAAATAGGAAGAAGCGCCATCCGCTCCTCCGTGAGAACTGGACATCTTTGCATGGAAGCCTCACGACATGCCGGTGTTCCTGTGGAGCTGGCTGAGCATCGCCACGAAGTTGAACCAAAATTCAAACCGTTAAAGAATATCTTTACGTCCGCCCCGTAAGAGAAAGGCCATTGGCGAGGAGGTGGCTCGCTCTTAGCGGTAGAGTTCATCCGAGAGATCTACCACCCGAGTGGCTCGCCAATGTCGCCATGGTTCCCAAGAAGGACAAGTCGCTGCGCATGTGCATCGATTTCAAGCATATCAATCGGGCCTGCCCGAAAGATCATTTCCTCTTCCTCGCATTGACCAAATAGTCGACTCAATCGCGGATGTGAGAGGTTGTCTTTTTAGACGCCTATTCCGGTACCATCAGATCCGCTCAGAGTGGACCCGGCGAGATTAAAACAGCGCTCATCACTCCATTCGGTGCTTCGTTATGTCACCATGCCATTCGGTCTCAAGAATGCCGAGCCACATTCATGAGGATGATTCGTAAGTGTTTGCTCACCAAATCAGTCGGAATGTGGAAGCGCATATGGATGATATAGTGGTCAAGTCACAAAGGGTTCCACCTGTTGACCGACCTTTGCTGAAACATTTGCCAATCTCGTGGAGGTATGATATCGCTTAACCCATCAAAGTGTACATTTGGAGTTCCCGTGGAAAGTTACTCGTTTTCTAGCTTCGAGCGAGGAATCGATGCTAACCCAAAAGGTTGGCACCATATCCAATGAAGCGCCTGTATGCGTGTGCACGATGTCCAGAAACTTACCGGATGCTTGGCCGCTTAAGTCGATTCATCTCTCGCCGTGAAAAGGCATTGCCTCTTACCGATCGATGAAGAAGTCGACAAGTTCGAGTGGACTCTAGAAGTCGATGTAGCCGCTTGCAGAGCTCAAAGCTCGCTTCTCCACCCAACCGGTGCTTGCTGCCCCAATCAGCAAAAGAGCCTTTGCTGCTTTACATTGCAGCCATCGGACAAGTCGCCGCATCTGCATTTTTACGGTTGATCGAAGAAGAAGGAAAAGCCTTCAAAGTTCAACGCCTAGTTTATTATCTTTCAAGCATCGACTCCATCAAAGCAAAGATACCTCACTATCGTAAGCTTGTTTATGGGATCTATATGACCACAAAGAAGGTTGCTCATTATTTCTCCGATCATTCCATTACAAGCCATCACCGACGCCCATTGTCGGAAATTCTTCATAATAGAGATGCAAATCGGTCGAGTAGCAAATGGGCGATTGAACTCCTTCCCTTGATATCAAATTCGAGGCAAAGAAAGCCATCAAGTCCCAAGCAATAGCAGATTTCCTCGCCGAAAGTGGATCGAACAGCAGCTTCCGAGTCAAGTTCACTCGAGCACCGGACTATGTTTTTCGATGGTTCCAAGATGCTGAACGGTTCTGTGCAGGGGTTGTATTGGTTTCCGAGGAGATAGGCTCAAATATGTTCTCCAGATTCACTTTGATTCTTCCAACAACGAAGCGAATATGAAGCACTCTGTATGGGTTGCATGGCCATTTCACTGGTGTCCGCCGCTTTATGGTCTACGGCGTTCGGATCTGGTTGTTAATCAAGTGATGAAGGAGTGGATGTCGAAGCCCAAATGGCGACAGGTTATTGTAATGCAGTGAGAAAGTCGAGAAGAAATTCGAGGGGTTAGAGCTTCATCATATACCCCGATCAAAAATCAAGCTCATATGATTTGGCTAAGGTAGGATCCAAGAGGGAAGCCATTCCTAGTAATGTATTTTTGTAGCACATTCATGCACCATCGCTGCAGAGGATCCTTTCACGTAGAAGCCCCGCAGCAAAAAGAGTGCCAATGATCCGATCGAAGTTGAGGTCCCACCGTGGTCGACCTAATTATGGAAGTTGTGGTCATCACTCCCGATCGGACGGTGTCAGACATCGCATATATCCTAAGGAAAGAGCTCCCAGAGAATGAAGAAGAGGTTCGACAGATCGTCCAACGATCCAAGGCCTTTATAGTGATCAAGGGACAATTGTTCAGAGAAAGCATGATCGAGTCGCCGTAAGTGTATCACGCCGTAAGAAGGTCGATAATTTTGAGGATATCCACTGGGACCTGTGTCATCATGCGCCCTTCTGACCATTGTGGCTAAAGCATACCGAAGCGGATTTTATCGGGCCAAAGCAAATGAAATGGCAAAAGAAATAGTTGACAAGTGCGAAGGATGTCGCTTCTATTCCAACATGTCGCACAAGCCCGCCAGCCTTTGAAGACCATTCCACTCGCCTCGCCCTTCGCTGTTTGGGGATTGGACATGATTGGACCGTTGAGAATCGCGTATGCGCTTCACTCATTTGCTAGTAGCAATGAACAAGTTCACCAAGTGGATCGGGTTGCCCATCAAGAACCTCGATGCATGCACCGCTATCGCCCATCATGAGAGTTGATATTCAGATATGGAGTTCCGATAGCATCATCACCGACAAGGGGTCAAACTTCGATAATGACAAGTTCAAAGCCTTCGCGCTTCTCAAGGCACGCTGGTCGACTATGCTTCAGTGGCTCATCCTCGCCGAATGGACAAGCGTAACGCGCAAACGGCCTCATTCTCAAAGGGCTGAAACTACGGCTGATGCGTGATCTCAAACACGCAGCAGAGCTTGGGTCGACGAACTTCCATCAGCTTCTCGGGATTGAGGACCACTCCTAATCGGGTCGATCGAGAACTCCATTCTTCCCGGTCTATGGAGCTGAAGCAGTTCTCGCCGAGTGACCTGCTTCACAATGCGCCGAGTCGAACTATACTATGAAGAAGAAGCGAACAAGCCCTGCAAGATGCAACGACCTCTTGGAAGAGGAGAGAGAAATGGCCCCGATCCGCCGACTATCTATCGCCAAGACTTCATGCCGATTCCATGCCGAAATGTGAAGAGTCGAGCCTTCCAAGAGGGAGATTTGGTCCTCCGAGTGGATCAACAGAACCACACAAGCTCGCTTCCCACTTGGGAAGGTCCCTTCATCGTCACAAGAGTTCTCCACAACGGAGCGATCATCTCTACAACGTTGATCGCCAGATCGACGAGCCTCGAGCTTGGAACGCGGAGCTGCTCCACCCTTTTACACTTAATACTCACCGGTTGAGATGTAATAAAAGTACTTTTGTAGTTTGTTTATCTAAGACAAGAATGTTATAATTTTCCCAAAGGATTGTTATTACTTTTGTTGAAATTTCCCCAAAGGTGGCTTAGCTGCGAATCCGCCCGCCTAAGTTTGTAAAAATCCTTTCCGAGTGGCGAGCCGCCTCTCACCTGGGGCTTAGCTGCGAATCCGCTCGCCTAAGTATTCAAAATCCCACCGAGTGGCGAGCCAGCCTCCCACCGGGGCTTAGCTGCAGTCCAAGTACTGCCTAAGTATTCAAAATCCCACCGAGTGGCGAGCCGCCTCCCACTGGGGCTTAGCTGCAGTCCAAGCACTCGCCAAGTATTCAAAATCCCACCGAGTGGCGAGCCGGCCTCCCACTGGGGCTTAGCTGGCACCAAGTACTCGCTAAGTATTAAAAATCCCACCGAGTGGCGCAGCCAGCCTCCCACTCGAGGCTTAGCTGCAGTCCAAGTACTCGCCAAGTATTCAAATCCCACCGAGTGGTGAGCCAGCCTCCCACCGGGGCTTGCAACAGCCCAAGGATTCGCTTCTTAACATCCAAAAATAATGAAAATCGCAAGGACTGACGAGGTGAAGGTCGACTGCTACCTCCTCCTTCAAAGCTACGCATAAAAATCCTACCGAGTGGAGAGCAAACCTCCCACTCTGGGGCTTAGCTGCAGCCCAAGGCTCGCCGCCTAAGTAATAGAATCCCACCGAGTGGAGAGCAAACCTCCCACTGGGCCTTAGCCAGCCCAGCCCGCCTAAGTAATAGAAATCCCACCGAGTGGAGAGCAAACCTCCCACTGGAGGCTTAGCCGCAGCCCAATGCTCGCCTAAGTAATAGAAATCCCACCGAGTGGAGAGCAAACCTCCCACTCTGAGGCTTAGCTGCAGCCCAAAGCTCGCCTAAGTAAAAAAAATCCCACCGAGTGGAGAGCAAACCTCCCACCTGGAGGCTTAGCTGCAGCCCAAGGCTCGCTTAAGTAATAGAAATCCTACCGAGTGGAGAGCAAACCTCCCACCTGAGGCTTAGCTGCAGCCCAGTGCTCGCCTGTAATAAAAATCACCGAGTGGAGAGCAAACCTCCCACTGGAGGCTTAGCCGCAGCCCAAAGGCTCGCTAAGTAATAAAAAACCCTATCGAGTGGAGAGCAAACCTCCCACCTGGAGCTTAGCTGCGGTCCAAAGGTTTCGCCAAGTAAGGAATTCATCCCAATCCGCAAGGACGACGAGGTGCATGTCGATCGCTACCTCCTCCTTCGAGCTTCGCCATTAAGTACAACGTAAGCGTTCATCCCAATCCGCAAGGACGACGAGGTCAGTCATATTCAGGTTCCATCTCTACCGCAGGATAGATGAAGCACAAGTCGACTCGAGTTTCAACGGAATATCTTCCAATGAGGAACAAAGTTCTCTCAAGGCAAACAAAGCATGTTAAAGGATAAATCAAGTTCATATAAACGCCCCACGGATCCAAAGGTGCTCAGTTAAGCCCGCTAAAGTTTATCTACATAAAACCACTCGCATTCCGAGGCAAATTTAAGGTGGACTTAGAAGTTTTTACCTCCCGGCGGAGGACCGGAAGGTGCAACAAACTGGTCGAGGTCGATTCCGCCGGCAATACGGGTAGCAGCAGCGATGAAAGTCTCCATGAAAGATCCGTCGTGGCTTCCCTGGTGTTGGCAACCTTGAGAGACACCAGCTTGTCCTCTTGTGCTTCTTGCAAAGGGACACGAACCGTAGATAGAGCAACATCAGACCACACCGCGAAGACTTTTTCCATTCTTGCACTCGACTTGGAATCTCATTCACCGAGTCATCGTGATTCAAGGTCATTCAAGCGCCCTGATCCGCCAGAGAGTCGAGTCGATCCGCGACATCGCAACTTTCACGAAAGCAAGATAATCCACCACGCTTAGCAACGCGAGACTCCATGAGCACATTCATAGCAGCTTGGCCCTTCTTCACAAGAGTTGATGGGGTCCAAACTGGTTTCCACTGACCGGTTTCTTCTTCAAGTTTTGACAGATTCTGAAAACACAGCTCAGATTCAAAATAACGATCATGTGATGAGCCGGTGATAGCAAGACAATGGGTAAAAGAGATTACCTTCAAGCATGAGAAACAGCTTCTTACGAGCCCTCCAAGATAAATCTCCGTGTCATTTCGCTTCCCGCCAGCTGACCAGCCTTGTCGATAGAGCAATCTTGTCGCTCTTCAATGACTAACTTCCTTGTTAGTCGCACAAGAGCGGCTTTCAGCTTGGCATTTTCGCTTCAAGTTTGTCGACCGAGGTAAGCTTTCTTCAACGAGCTTTGTTTTTCCAAAGCCGCCTCGTGCCTCTCGCAAGGTCAAGGTCCTTCTTCTTCAAAGTCTCTTCCAGCTTTATCTCAAAGCAACAATGAGAACAGAGTTGAGAATGAACAGAAAACAAAGGCAGCCGCCAAAAGTTCTCACCAGCCATACCTTTTGCTTCATCCTTTGCCTTCTGCAAATTCTCCCGAGCAAGCTTCAAATCGAGGTTGAGCTGGATCTGTTTGTTCTCTAATCTCAAGATAGCGAGCCACAAGCTCGCAAGATTTCTACAAAGAGTCAACCAACGAAAGACATCAAAGATAGATCACTTCCAAGTGATTAAGGAAAAATAGTAGCATTTCTAAGACTACAAATGAATCAAAACATTCGACAAGAGTCTCGGGATTACACCCGGGTGCACTCAGCGTTTCCCCACTGTTTTTACTAATTTGTTCACCAACACCAAAAGAGGCAAAAGGTTATGTGTCGCGCGTCAGCCGCGAGAGAAAAAAAAAACAACAACACATTAGCTTTAGACTATAGTCGATCAGACGCAATGACCATAGTCTCGGGATTACACTCCAAGCTGGTGCACTTAGCGTGCCCCCACCGGTTTTACGGTGCCCATCTGACTTGGTCCGCCCCAGTCGAGTGAAGAAGTTCACAGATAAAGATTATAGCCGATCGCACGCAATGACCATAGTCTCGGGACTACACTCTGGGTGCACTCACGTGCCCCCCACAAAAATTAATCGACACACCCACCCAGTGGTGTACAATATGGAAATCTCTAGAAGGAAGCAGCTTCAGTAGCATATCCTAACAAAGCAAGCAACGATCGACTTACTTGGACATTGCTCGAGAGCTGAACTAGCATCATAGGTCACCTGCTAGCCTTCTGACCGCTTTCACTTGCTCCATCATGATCCCTGGCGGCGTATGGCCTCCTTAGCAGCACTCACTTGGTCTTCCGGGATGTGGTGTATAGCAAAGAGAGATGGTGGATCAGCAATGACGGTGGGTCGGCACTTGTCATTGCAGTACAGCGAAGACACGTAGTCCGAGGGGTTGCCTCCTCGAAATCAGCATCTCAGGAATCGCCACGATCGAGCAGCCTTGCTGCAGCAGACACTCTCTTGTTCTTCCTCTTCCTCAATGGCGCTTCGCCATCATCGGGAGATCAATGACGGAGGCGGAACTACAAGAAAGATTCAAAAGTAAACATGGAAGTCCAATCGATCCAAAGCGAAACCTCGTAGATCATACCAAGGTTGAGGTGGCAGATCCTCCATTTCCGATCTTTTGCTTAGCTGAAGTCTCGAGGTAGCGGCATCAGAGATTTCAAGAATTGGCTGATCAGCCATCAAGTCGACCCAAAGTTCACTCATGTTGAATAAGGAAATACAAGGTTCTCGTTGGTTACCCGGAGATGGTGGGGATGACCATCCACATCTTGGGCAGAGCCTTCACGGCTTTGACGACGCTGTTCGAGGTTGCTTCGCGGTTTCTCACCGCGCAGGGAAGTTGTCCTAGGTCGCTTGCCGATCGCCTAAAGGCACAACAGCTTTACCACACCCGCCACGGGTCATGCGCCAACTTGACCTTCCTCCGAGCGAGGAGGATCGACGCCTTCCTCCTCTTCCTCCTCCTCCTCTTCATCGATCTGTCATCCCTCATCCTCCTCGCCATTGACTCCCATTCCTCCCGACTTTCACCTCCACTTCCTTCTTCTTCTTCGACTATTTCCTGCCTGCTGGGCATCGAGTACATCTCAAGGTGACCTAGAAGACAACAAAACAAGGCGAAAGTCAGTCAACGAATTGGCATCTAAAACGTAATGAATGCAGCCGATCACAACAAGATAAGTGGTTGTACCTTGTCTACTTCGAAGTCCGGTCGAGTGGTGGAATCCTCCCAGTCCGCGAGGGTTATCTTTGTTTCTTGTAATAGCAGTCATCCACTTCTCCAGCTGGCGCCATCGACCTCCTCCGATGGACCCGAGTGGTATCATCCGCATCAGCAGTACATCCACATCGGATGACCTCGGATTGGAGCGGCTGAATACGCCGGGAAAACCTCCAGAGATCCATGCTGGTCACCCTGTCGCGTAATGAGCTGGACTACGCGCCCATCAGCAATTTTACTTGGGCCTTCTCCTCCGTAACACCTTCAGTGGAAGATGGCTTGTTCACTGACCATGGAGAAAGGAGGGAGCCCAGCCGACGCCCCAAGGCCGGCTGGTCTTGGAAGTAGAACCAGTCGATCGCCACCCTCTAACCGAGTCGGAGAGTCATAGCCGGAAAGGCGCTTTTCCCCTCATCTCGACCCCGAGTCCCCACACATCTGGATTACTTGGGCTTCCTCGCTATTCGGTTCGCTTTCACCGCCTCGAGAGCGACAGTGAATATGTGCTTGAAGAGACCCCAAAAGGGTCGACAACCCAAGAAGTTCTCGACAACTAAATGAAAGCAGCAAGATAGACAATGGAGTTGGGAGGAAATGATGGAGTTGCGCCCAAAAAGTTCAAACCCCGGAAAAAGGATTCGTGGCATAGAAAATCCCCGATCCACGTGGTGGCCAGGAGAACGCACTCACCCTCTTCAGTCATGGGTTGCCACTTGCTCCCTAAGCCTCGCCGACCCATGGGGGATCAGTCCTTCATCGCCAGGTTGGTGAGGTCCTTTCGTGATGGTCGAGCGGATCCAATCTCCTTGACCCAGCCTTTGGCGGCAGCTTTGACCGCTGAAGAGGATCCGCCTGACCGGGCGCTCTCTCCTGCCTTCGCCGCCGCTTTCTTCACCCATTCCAGGCTGGCGGTCTTCCTTCACCATGGTCGCCGGGCGGCAAGTATCGAAGCGCGGCGCTGACAGGCTAAGAGCGCAGCGAGAAGGTTTGAGGCGGAGGGAGGAGAAGATTGGGGTCGACTGCTCAAAATACCTTGTCCGACGCTTTTATGGGGCCGCTCGAGTGGTGACCGGTAGGCCCAGTAATCCCGCCAACTCAAGAATAAAGCGCAGCACGCGATACGTATGCGTAAAAAAGGCGGCGTGAAGATCGAGGCGCCATCGCCTTATCCCATCCGAAAGCCGCAGTTTTCGCTTCGCTTGCTTCCCAAAATTTGATCCCGCGAACCGCTTAACCGCAGAAAGCAGCCCGCCGATAGCAGATTCGATCCGTCAGCCGAAATCCTCAAGTTCACAGAGTTCACTCGACAAAACGTGAAGAATGGATCAAGGCGATCGAAAGAGAAGTTGATGCCATCACTAAAAGGTCATTGATCCAGAGTAAGACACACTCAAACACGAAGAACAAGTCGGAAAGATTATCAACTCCTTCCTCACTCAAACCTCGATCCATTCGGGGCTAATGATGAAGTCATGTACCGTAGGGTCATAGACCTGCCCAAAGGTACCCTCCACAAGGACACTCGCAAGAGAAGTGGCCTTCCAATGACCTGGTAGGTTTCCACCGATGTATTCAAAGACACTCACCATGAAGACCCACCGACCACCAGAGTCCAAGAGCCACTCGTGTCCAAACGGTCTCAGAGTTAAATAGTCTTTATGATCATAATGATATTTTAGGTAAGGCATGCAAGAATGCCTAGCCTTAATGTACCTTAAACCCTCTCACATGCGGGCTGGCTGGGTCCTCGGCGACTTATATAAGCCACCCCTCCACAGTAGAAGGGTTCGCACTCGAATACATATACGATATAATCCAATGACCGCCCGGCTCGAGACGACGGCTATTACTCTCTCCGAGAAGGGCCTCGAACTCAGAACTCTTTGCGATACAACTACTCCATGGCTAGAACTTGCTCTCCATACCTACCCCCATTCTATCGCCGACTTAGAACTATCGATAACGCTACGCCACTGGGCGACGACGCTTAATAAGGCTTCACCGATACCACGATGCCGAAAAGCCCATATCTTTCCCATGTAGTTGGTTAGTGCGATAGACCAAATGGCCGACTCAGATCAAATACCAAGATCTCGTTATGTGTTAATGATGTAATCATGACACCCACTGTGGCAGTGCCCACCTCTCACCTAGGCGGTCTCAACCTGCCCTGCCGCCTCCGCCACAAGGATCCACTCATGGTACTCCTACGAGCCGACCTGGCCATGTAATAGTATATAAGTATATACCCGCTGAGGGAGTCCTCGACTAGGGGTGTCCGGATAGCCTAACTATCATCTTGGCCGGACTCCAAGACTATGAAGATACAAGATTGAAGACTTCGCCCCCGTGTCCTGGATGGGACTTTCCTTGGCATGGAAGGCAAGCTTACGATACGGATATGTAGATCTCCTACCATTGTAACCGACTTTGTGTAACCCTAACCCTATCCGTGTCTATATAAACCGGAGGGTTTTAGTCCGAGGGGATCTAACAACAATCATACCATAGGCTAATTTCTAGGGTTTAGCCTCCTTGATCTCGTGGTAGATCTACTCTTGTACTACCCATATCATCAATATTAATCAAGCAGAGTAGGGTATTACCTCCATCGAGAGGGCCCGAACCCGGTAAAAACATCGTGTCCCTTGTCTCCGCTACCATCCGCCTAGATGCAAAATTGGGGCCCCCTTACCCGAGATCCGCCGGTTTTGACAATCGACATTGGTGCTTTCATTGAGAGTTCCTCCTGTCGCCACCTATAGGCCGATGGCTCCTTCAATCGCCAAGACGACGCAGTCCGTATGCAGACTTTTCTCCCCGGACAGATCTTCAGATTCGGGCGGCTTTGCATCAAGGGCCAATTCACTAGGCCATCCGGAACAGATCGAAAGCTATGCCCCGCCATCGTGTCGATTCGAAGTTTGAACTATACGGCCGATGCCCGCGAGACTTGATCTTCGACGGATTCGAGCCACAGCAAGCCGCAGCTACACTGCCTCGATGGGTATGATCTAGCTCGCAAACAAAGGCCTCGAGGCCGCATCAAAGATCCGGCCCGACCCTTAATCCGAGCCGGATTTGCCGACGAGGACGGTTGGTTGGACACCGCCTGGGGCTGAAATTCTTACGGCGATCGAGCCTAACACCTCACTATCCTTTGCAAAGCTCGGACTTCCAAGGTGCCGGACTCTCTCCGGACCAACCTCCGCGCCCTCGCCAACCGATCCGATTGGGCGCCGGTCATGGAGTTCACCGTCATGACATCTTTTCAAAGACTCGCCTTTGGCAGATCCTGAATTCACTAAAGTCTCTCTCTTTATCGAGAGCCTCGCCGGATTACGGTCAGAAGGTTGGGATGCGGACGACAAAGAAATTCAACGCCCACCCACCACCCACTTTGTAGCCACTATCAAAAGCTTACACGACGTGCTCGATTGATTCAAGACATCGACGGTATGGACGACGATGTAGGAGACAACCATGAACCAAAGACCTATAGGATGTCGGACAACCACCTCATCCCATGATGTATACATGGTGGATACACCTAAAGGAAGTGACGACGAGGAACAACGGACGCCACGAAGGATAAATCAAAAGCAGTCAAAACGGCAACGTAAACGCCGCACCAAGTCCCGGCCAACAAAGACCCAGCCATAGAGCAGGGCTAACCGTGGACTATTTAACATGCTATCGAAAGCAACCGTCCAACAGACAACTTGATAAACAACCCGCCCCTGGCGAAGATAACAGTCCGGACGATCTCACGGACAAATTGTTGGAGCAGAATAACTTCCACAAAAGGCTCGCCGCCATCGCTGTAGCCTCAAAAAAGGTATGGAAGCTCAAAACAGCGGAAGATGCACTCGTAATCGATGGAGCAAAGTATTCAACATCAAGAACAAATACGCGACACAACGAACAAAGAGCTACCCAAAGAGAAAATATCATCGCCTGAATTTGATGAAGAGGCCATAGAGCCCCACAATCAAAAAGTAAGAAGGCCACCCAATGGATGGACGACCCTACCAAGCAAAAAGAGAAAGGCAAAGGGCCAGACACAAGCCGCACGCGATCCGCATAAGGATTCACATCAAAAGGATGGCCCAGCTTAGGTCCATCTATGGGCCGAGAAAGCAAGCTCTTCAAAGCAATGCAACAGCCAAATATCCAACATCACGGCACACCCAAATATAGGGGTGCCGACACCCCCGTGTTTCACCGATGAGGTGCCGGATCACGAATTCCCAGCTGGATTCAAACCAGAAACATAGAGGCATACGACGGAACAACATACCGAGTCTGGATTGAGGATTACATCCTCCACATACACATGGCTAGAGGAGATGATCTCCATGCCATAAAATACTTACCCTCAAGCTCAAAGGGCCAGCCCGGCATTGGCTCAAAGGCCTCCCCGAAAATACCATTAGAAGTTGGGAAGAGCTCGAGGATGCTTTTTCGCAAATTTTCAAGGATTTATGTCCATCCTCCGATGCGACGATTTAAGTCATATAACTCAACAACCCGGAGAGTCAGCCCGCAAATTGTGGAACAGGTTCTCACCAAAAGAACCAAATAGTCGATCGTCCGGACGCCAAGCCTTAGCAGCTTCAAACACAACGTCCGAGACGTAATGGCTCGCCAGACACCTCGCCAGAGAAGCCGAGAACCATGGCTGCATTAAAAGTTTCATGACCCGCTTATGCTGGAGAGGATAGCTGGCTAGCAAGATGCAGCACCAACACCCAAGTACATCCGAGGTCGGGATGGAAATGGGAAACCACGACGCAACAAGGACCAGCGCCGGATTAAGGGAATGGTCCAAAGAGCGCGCTAGTCAACGCCGGATTCAAAAGCTCACGGCGTAACAATAAAAACTGCCCTTAAGGACAATAGCGATGAGCTATCCAACTTAAACAAAATCTTGACAAGATATGTAAAATCCACAAGATTCTGGAGGCCTGCAAACCATACCCACAGAGATTGTTGTCTTCAAGCAGTCCGCACTCAACGCTGAACACAAGGGGCTCGACACACCAAGTGAGGATGATGACGAACCCCACAAGCAGAAAGCAACCGAAAACAAAAGAATTTCCCACAAGAGGTCAAAACAGTAAACTCACTTCACGTGATAAAAGGAAAACAGAGCGGGCGCCTATTACGATGCGCCGCCAAGACATACTACTCCTAGCGGAGTACCAACACCGGTTGTCAAAACCAATCACCTTCACCATCGTGACTACTCCGAAGTATCCGTAACGCAGGATGGACTGCCTTGATATTGGTTCTATAATCAACGGATTCCAATTTACACAAGTCCTCATGGATGGCGGCAGTGACATAAACCTGATATATTAGGACACAATCCGCAAGATGGGGATAGACCCAACCAAAATTCGCCATAGCAACACCTCCTTAAAAGGGGTAAGGCCAGGCCCATATGCCCATTGTACGGGCTCCCTACTGCTAGAAGTTGTGTTCAGCTCATCCGACAACTTCCGCCGCGAAAAGTTAACCTTCCACATCGCCCCATTCAAAGTAGCTATCAAGCACCATCGGGCGTGAAGCTACCGCTTTAACGCAATACCGCATTATGCACCTCTTACACTTAAAATGCCCGTCCACGCGGCATCATCTCATTAAAAGGGAGTATTATGTTACTAGAGCACGGAAGAACGGAGACTGCCTTGACAGCCCCACACCTATCCGCCCGCTAATCAAAGCACTGAATAGGTTATTCAAACCCTGACACGGCTAGACGAGTCCGGCGCTTACTAGCAGCATGCCCCTCATACAAGGGTTGCACGCATGTACAACAAGAGACAATAAAGCTCAAATTTATTCACTTTTCGAATCGCATGCTTATTTAATATAAAGTACATTTTTCGTGATGATCTTTTTTTCTTTTCAACTAAGTTCTCTCTTTTACAGATGAACAACGTATACACCCGCCCGTGATACGCACAACGGAGACACAAAGCAGACGCGCAAGAGGGACCCGCCAAAGGATTCTTTTCGATTAAGACCGCGTAAACCTTTTTACCGCTCTTGTTGATACACATCCCCGGTTTCTAGCTATAACCGAGGAGTAGGCTGGTGTTTTGGCATCGGCCGCACCAGAATTTTTTGCACGCACTGACACTGTGGGCTTAGGCATTATTCTGCCTGCTTTATAAAGACGAATACCTTAGGGAGTGTTCGCGCCTCGAAGTTAGGGCCTTATATGCATCAGCTCCAATCATGTCTTTGGTCAAATGTTGGGTTTACCTGCCCTCTGTTTTGCTGCCTTACGCTCCGCTCTATCGGCTAACGCGGCACTGTGATAACTATCGCATTGTGCCCTGTTCGCCGCAAGCACACTCAAGAGAGAAAGCCGAAACCTGATCGGCCATGATATAGTGAGAGATCGGTCAACCACCGATGACTCACCGAATGTTTAGAATTCTCCGATTAACGAAGGACCTTTTCGGTCAGCACATACGCACTCGACTCGGGAGAGGGGTGCCCCGAGGGGCTATATAGTAGCCCCACCCTCGAACTCCTATGGCTAAGTGAAAGTGATAAAGCATTATAGTCCGTTGCCTAGTTTGCTACGCTACCACCTCCTTAATAGGACCAAGACGTTGATTATGTGAAAAGCGCTTTTTGTAAACACCCCGCACTATGTGCGTAATAGTCAAGACCGCCATCTTTCAGTTATATATACATATACATCAACGGCCGCACAGGAGAAGTTTACTACTTGAACGCACAAGTATAAAAAGCTCTTATACTATATTGAAACATTGTTTCACAAATCATACATGTCATTTAAACATAATATCCTTCGAGCATTGCCTCTATTAAACGAAGCGCCTACAAGACTTCCTCAAAATAGTGCTCGAGGTACTCGGCTTCTCCTAATCTTGGGATGCAATGTCGGTGGCCTTCATCTCCGCCCCAAGATGTCTTGACACGGCAAGAGCCATCCACGCCCTCTATACACGCCGACCGCTTCATTAAGGCCGACACGCCAGCACCGCACCAAGGAACTATCTGCACTAAGCCAAAATAGCTCTTTCGCTGGGGTCCGCCGCCACAAATGAGTCATGACATGCTTCATGGCAAGTCCGGATAATCGATTCAGCTCGCCCATTCGCCAACCGATCGGGTCAACGGAAGAGGACGCCCGACTATGGAATTGTGACCAATATAGTTTCTTCCCTTTGTGGCCCTTTCCGCCTCGAAGTGCTCCATCGCTATTCGCAACGCCGCTAACTCCGTGATAAGCAGCCCGAACTCCACAACTTGTCCAACCGAGCATACTTCGGATCCGTGAACTTCCTCCGCAGCAGCAAAAGGCTTTCCAGACAGCAACATCCATACCGACGCAGCTCCTCCTTTGCAGCTCTCATTGTGGATCGGCATCCTTGGCTTCGGGCGGTGACCTTTTCAGGTCCTCTTGCTCCACTTGACGTTTTTTTCAAGAACCTCGCAGCGGTCGATAGCATTCTTCAACTTTATGGCCATATCGGCCATTTCCTCTTTGCTTCGGCAAGGAGCAGCCTGCTCGCTTTTTAGCTCTTCGCCGCCTCTTAAAGCGGCCAGACATTATTTCTGGCTTGCTTCTTTCGCCGGCGAAGTTCCGCCAGATCTCCTCCACAAAGAGCGCAACCATCTCGCATCAAAAGCATACAAGTAGTAAGGAATGGGCGCAAGTTCCTTACCAGTGTCCACGGAGAAGTCGACACCTTGTGACTCGTCAAACCGCTTATTGACCAGCGCAATGTCCGTGATCCGCCTCAAGTTGCCGCTTAGTTCGCAAATTCATCACCGCTGGTTACCAGATGCCCCGCCACCTATTTAGGAGCGCGCAATGTTATAATCTGAGATTATGATCCTCGCACGCTGTTAATTTTGACAACATACCGAGTCTCGTGGGCTACTATCTATACAGTATTCTATATGCATAACTGCCGAAGGTACATCATTTTTAAGGCATTTCAACCTCGCCAAGAAGCTATCGACGGCTTCATGCAATCCGCCTTCATGGATGCAATTATTTCAATCACCGCATCCATCAGCGCACGGTGATCTTCGAGATAGCCGCCGCCCGAAAGCAGATCCTTCACCTCCTCCGACCGCACGCCACTTGGCGCTGACTTTCCCGCCCGGCCGACTTGGGGAAACCTCCGACGACACACTCGTGGTTGTCCGCCTCGCATGAAGGTGCGACAGGGGGGCGTTGCCTCCATCATCTCCGAAGAAGATCCTCAAGACGAAGCTCACGAGAAGGGCTGAGATCCGAACTACAAGGTACAATTTCGTTATCTTCTAAATAGACACAGGATGTTCTTTATTCACAGGACCCTTCTTCTTTACTTACGGCTCATTGGAGGGCTGATCCCTTGGGGAAATAGTGCGGCTGGGGTACTTCCCACGACTCTCCGACAAAGATTTCTTCCCCTTGAGGCCTTGACCTCCTGGATCTTCCAAGCGGTCCTCTTCTCCTTGGAGGGTGGGACTTTGATCCTCCTTCCTCGAAAGCCTCCTTCGTGGAGGCAAAGCTTCCCACTCCCCTTCGCTTCTCTTTAAAAGGCGTGGCCTTCAACACCTTGGTCAAGATGGGATCCGGCGTGGTCTCTCGGAGGGAGCCTTGACACCTTATCAACTTTGCTTTCGCTTATCCACTCATGTTCAAGAAACAACTCCTTTAAGGGCAAGTTTATGATAAACGAACGGACAGCCCGTCCGCACAGATCTACTTACTTGAGTATCTCAAGGACAGCTAGTCCCAAGGCCCTCACGATCCGACACTTTTCTTGTGATCCAAGAACAGTTTATACATCTCCACCAAGGCCCTACCCATAAAATGTTGAGAGCTCGTGGTCCCTCCGGATTAAATTCCTACGCACGGAGGGGGCGACGCTTGCAGGCGTATACGCCGAATCAACATAACTCGCGCCATCGCTACCAGATTGATCTCTTTCTTGGATTTTCGAGTACGCCCACAACCGAGGAACGCCCTGGGCGGCCCTCACCGAGCCCCGAAGTTGACCCATGATGCCACCATGGTGGACTCCGAAGGAAGGCGGAGGCACCACCCATTTGGTGCCCCGAGCGGTGATATAAAACCACCCTGCTACACTAACCAAGCTCCTCTTGAAAAGAGCCTCGCCACGGAGCATCAGACACTTGCTTATGACCACCCCTCCGCACTCGCTTGTTGCCTCTCGATCATTTTCGCTCCACCTTGAAGGTCTTGAGCCACAATCCAAAGTGAGCGGTAATATGGAGGAAGGCTTCACACATGACAATGAATGACGAGATATGGAGGATGGACTGATTCAAGTCATGGAAATCCAGCCCATAATAAAACATGAGCCCTCAAGACAAAGGGATCCGCTGGAAGCCTAAACCCCAAGGAAGTGAGACACTAACACCACGCCTCGCCGGCTCGAGTTGGAATGACCTGCCCCGAGCAGGCAGCCTATGCGAAATCTCACGTTAGATACCGGCATCTTGCGCCTTTAGCACATCTTCTTCAGGACGGAAGAGGACATCCATCGGCCGAGCTGGTTGGAGCCGACATCGCCAAAGGTCCGGCGCCTAAATCAAGCTTTGGGTGTTGGAACTCAAGCACGAGGCTAACTCGACGGAGGGTGGAAAAAGAAGAGGGCCTTAGTCTCATTATAAAGAGGTCAATACCAGAGCCCTCCCTGCTTCCCCGCCACCGGGTAAAACTCGCTATCTCCCAAGCGCCGTAATAAATGGCGCCAAGGTTACCCACGTCCGTATTGATGGGAATCTCGAATAAGGGGCACGATCTCGCTTTTATAAGACGCGTAATGAAACCGCCGCTAAACGCTACCGAGGTGGAGAAGTAAAACGATTCGTGATAAAGGCTCGGCTGTGGTGTGATGTTACGCCGGGATACGCCAGCAGATCTGCAAAAATTATTCTCTACGGTAGTATGTGGAACTTGTTTTGCAGAGCCGACACTATCCTTGTGTTCAAAACCTTCTATGAAGTATTCGAAGAGGAACCCGCCTTTGCAATGCCGAAGAAAACATGCTACTGCATCTGCCGCCATTGAAGCCCGGTTCGTGGGCTACCGAGGGAGTCCTCGACTAGGGGTGTCCTGACAGTCAACTATCATCTTTGGCCGGACTCCAAGACTATGAAGATACAAGATTGAAGACTTCGGCTCCGTGTCCGGATGAGATTTTCTTGGCGTGAAGGCAAGCTTACGACACGGATATGTAGATCTCCTACCATTGTAACCGACTGTAACCCTAACCCTATCCGTTGTCTATATAAACCGGAGGGTTTTAGTCCGAGAGACTAACAACAATGATACCATAGGCTAGCTTCTAGGTTTAGCCTCCTTGATCTCGTGGTAGATCTACTCTGTACTACCCATATCATCAATATTAATCAAGCAGGAGTAGGGTATTACCTCCATTGAGAGGGCCCAACTCAGGTAAAACATCGTGTCCCTTGTCTCCGTTACCATCCGCCTAGACGCGACAAATCGACCCCTACCCGAGATCCGCCGGTTTTGATAATCGACACTGTGATCATCTCCCCAGTGATCACGCCTCGATAGTATAGCAAGGCGCATTTGACAAGAATGTAGGGCCACATATGGAAAACTAGCATCCTATACTAAGGTGTAGGATTGCGTAAAGGTATCATGTGAGTAGCAAGGACAAAGTTATGCATCGTGATAGGATTTAACGGAAAGCAAGAATATGCTACACTACGCTAATGCAAGCGAGAGAGTAGAATAGGCGATATCCGTGATCAAGGGGGGGCTTGCCTGATTGCTCGCAAGAAGGAGGGGTCACAACACCGTAGTCGTGACTGGTAGCAGCAAGGCTGGCCTTGTTCTAGCGAGAGAAGAGGGGGAAAGAAACAATAAATATTAAGCAAACAGATGCATAGCGATGCATGACAAGACAAGTATCGGTGCTAGGGGTGCCCTAACGCGGTATGAGGTGATACCGGTGAAGGGGGGAAACATCCGGGAAAGTATTCCTGTTTCGCTTTTATTGATGAACCGAGGGGAAAGTTACAGTTCGATAGGTTAGGATGGGTGGCGGACGAACGGGCTGCGATCCAGATTCGCCTCGCCGCTCTAAGCAACTTTCATGTTGAAAATAATTTAATCCGAGTTACGGATTAAAAGATATGATTTTCTAAAGATTTACTAATTTCTCGAATTTAATTAATCCTTAATTTAATTCAAATTGGATTAATGACATCAAGCAGCCAATGGGAGTGACTAAGTCAAACCGACAGATGGGGCCATTGACCGGTCAACAACACAGCCAAGAGGTTCAACAAGCAATCAACAAATTCCTGCTGACTTAGTCAAACTTACGTGTGGGTCCCACTTGTCATACTCTAGTTAATTAACAAAGAGTTAATTAGGTTAATTAGTCATTAGGTTAATTAATCATAATTAGTTAATTTAATCAGAGTTAATTAAGTTAATTTATTATTTTTATTATTAATTATTTATTTTAATATATTTTTTATTCTTAAAAAAACGTTCTGGGGCGGGCCCATATGTCAAAGGCACAAAGGCCTTAGCGGGCATGTATGTGCGGGAAAGTGCGTGAGCGCTGGTCTGACAAGCACCGGGCGAGGCCAGCCGCAGGGTGGGGTTTCTAAGATTCGCGCTGCAAGGCACGGCCGGCCGGAGGGCGCAAGGCGGCAGAGGGAGTGGAGCAGAGCAGGGAGCAACTCATGCGCATGACGGAGGTCGCGGGCGCGATGAAGGCTGCCCGAGCGAGGTGGCATGGCCCTTGAGCGAGGCAGGGCACACCCCGCAAAGCGCTGCAGGACCCGGCCCGTGGGGCAGAGGCATACGAGAGCGGAGCTGCACGCTGCTTGGGTAGAGGAGCACCATGCTCGAGCCCATCGCCATGGCGATGGCGGAGTTTTGCGGCCGCGGCATCGTGATGCGACGGAAATCGATGGAGAACGGAGGAGGAATCGAGAGGAGCTCACAACGGGCTGTAGGGTTTGGGCGGCGCTGCCGGGAGGAATCCGGGACGACGCCGATGTGGTGACGGGAGGCAGTCCAATGGGGAAGTTGAGGGCGACGGGCCGCCGATCCGCCAAGACGATGAGGGGCTCCATGGCGCCGTCCTCGCATTGGGGAAGGCGTTAGAAGACGAGACGACGACAAGGTAGTCTCAAGCGGGTGGCAGGGCGAGGTTGCACCGGCGAGGTCTGCCGAAGGCGTTCGCGCTGCAAAGGGCGGCCAAGAGGAGGACGGGCGCGGTGGCGGTCCAGTGGCGACACGTGTGGATCGGCGATGGGGGTCGAGTGGATTGCTGCTCCCGATCCATATCCAAGGGATCGGGGAAGTGGGGGACATCTGGGCGGGGTGGGGGGTTAGGCTTTCGGGGATATGGTGGAGGGGTCCGCCGGGCCAAGGCTGGCCGGCCACCGGGCCAAGGTCGGGGAGGGCGGTTCCTCCTTTTTTTGTTGTGTTCTTTTCTTTTATTGTTTTAGTTTAGTTTCATTTATCTTAGTTTTATAAATTATAAAATTAGTTCCTAAATTAGTATATGTATTAATGCCACATTCCGAACATTTTTATTTTTAATGTTTGAAATTTTTACCGTTAGACTTTAATTCAAATTTGAATTTGGATCGGTTTTTAACTAACGCGACAGTAGAAACAGTAACTGGGGTGACGTGGCATCGTTAACGTGGGATTACTGTAGTATGATTATCCGGGCGTTACAATGGCATCTATCGCCTGTGGTCTAACTTCATCAAGACCATCTCTAAGCTAGCTGGTCGAAAATAGCCTGGGCTTGCCCAAAGACAAGAAGGATCTGAAATGATGTGGAGAGGGCACTAGAGTGCTCCAAGCTCGCTTTGCAGCTTGTTCGCGAGCTCGCTAAACAATGGGATCCGAGACATTTTGGGAGGTGATGACATGTTGTGTGATCATGCATAACATGATTGTGGAGGATGAGGGTGATGATATCGCCAAGGCCTCGAATTTGAGAAGATGGGTGATCCTATCCAACTTCCACATCAGAATCCGACCAGGTTTAACGAGTTTGTCCCAATGCGTCAACAAATTCGGCAACAAGCAACTGATGAGCAACTCAAGAAAGATTTGATTGAGCACATGTTGGTGCTTAAAGGGGGCAACTAGAAGATATGTGCTAATTGAATTCAAGGTTGAACTATTTTATTCCAAAACTTAGTTGGATCGTAATATTTAAATTATAACTATTGTCATATTTAAATATCTTCACTCATGGAAGATTTGATATGTTATTACTTTGAGTGTTGTGGACTTAATAAAATTAAATAGAGCTGTAAGTTTAGGGACAGGGTTGATGGTCGGCTACCATATCTCGTCTCATGACAAGTCCGTGGAAAAATTATTATGTCCATTTTGGGGGTGACGTTGAGAGGCCCTTATGGCCATGGTGCTCTTGGACCTAATGATTTCCTTCCTATTATATCAAACCTTATCAGAGCTTATGCACATGGTGCTTCCGAACCTAACGCTTTCTCCTTCCTCTTTAGCAAACTTTCCGAGGATCTTAATAAAAGGATTTTAGATTTGGTGAGAGATTTTGAGGTGCTAATTTGGATATCTATCGCCTCAATTTAGTCCTAGTAGGGTGGAGCGCGTGATCAAGTTTCGTATGGGATATCACATGGAATTTATCGTGATTGAATTTACAACCCAATTGCATGGTTTATAATTATTTTTTGGCTCTTTTGTAGAATCAATAAATTTGGGATGTGATACTTACCTCAAGATTGTTGTGAACCCCCACATGCATGGCTTATCACCCCCTCTAGACTACCTCTCAATACTTTCAACATCCTTGTAGTGTGGTTTGAAGTAATATGTTCAGCCACCTCGTGGGAGTGGGACCCACGATTATATGAGGAGAGACATCATGGGAAGTGCTCGATGCATTGTACATTGAGAACTTCACCACTTCTAAAGTCCTACAACTGGCGATGACCTGACCCTTACAAGGTCCCTTAGATTCTGAAACCTGGCCTCCTTATACCTTGGTCCTAAGGAGGAGGGACGACTTTTCTATTGAGTTTTTTCAATTGGGGTGAATGAGAGTCCATGTCTATTGGGGTCATTATAGAATAGTGGTCCTTGGCAGTGGCCAAGCTACCCTTGACGATGGTAGGTTCAAGGGATACATTGATAAAAGATGGTTCATGAGTATAAAAGGACTAGTCAACGATGGGGGTGCCCCATGGGTCATTGATAACCCACAAGTATAGGGGATCACAACAGTTTTCGAGGGTAGAGTATTCAACCCAAATTTATAGATTCGACACAAGGGGAGCCAAAGAATATTTAAAGGTATTAGCAACTGAGTTGTCAATTCAACCACACTTGGAGATTACTTATATGCAGCAAGTAATCAGTAGCAAAGTAATATGATAGTTTTGATAGTAGTGACAACAGTAACAGTAAAGGTAACAGTGATAGCAGTAATTTTGTAGCAAGTGTAACAGTGATGATAGAAGTAGTAACTTAGCAGAAACAATATAAGATAAATTCGTAGTCATTGGATCGGTGACTTGTTGGATGATATTCATCATGTGATAGTTATAACCTAGGGCCATACGGCACTAGCTCCAGTTCATCGATATAATGTAGGCATGTATTCCGTAAATAGTCATACGTGCTTTATTAAAAGAACTTGCATGACATCTTTTGTCCTACCCTCCCATGGCAGCGGGTCCATATTGGAAACTAAGGGATATTAAGGCCTCCTTTAATAGAGAACCAAACAAAGCATTAACACATACCGAATACATGAACTCCTAAAACTATGGTCATCACCGGAGGGGCCCTGTTGTTGTCACTCCGGGTTGCCGGATCATAACACATAGTAGGTGACTATAACTTGCAAGATCGGATCTAAAACATGGATATAAATATGATAACATAAACGGTTCAGATCTGAGTTCATGGCACTCGGGCCTAAAGTGACAAGCATTAAGCATGGCAAAGTCATAGCAACATCAATCTAAGAACATAGTGGATACTAGGATCAAGCCCTCAACAAAATTAACTCGATTACATGATGAATCTCATCCAACTCCTCACCCACCAGCGAGCCTATGAAGGAATTACTCACTCCCTGGGGGAGCATCATGGAATTGGCGATGGAGAAGGGTTGGTGATGACAAAGAATGAAGATCCTCTCGTGAGCCCCAAACGGACTCCGTGATCCGCCTCCCGAGGAAGAACAGGCTTGGCGGCGACTGTCTCGTGGAACGCGATAATTCTTTTCTCCCTGATTTTTTCTCGAATAATGTGATTTTATAGCCGATCGGGTTCACGGGCCACTGTGGGGGACAACCCACTGGCGCTTCCGGTGGGTTGTGCCCACCTGTGCCCCTCTCCGCAGGTCTTGGCTCCGTAAATTTTATTATTGATATAAAAATCCTCGCAAAGTTTCGCTCCATTCTCGAGAACTTTTATTTCTGCACAAAAACAACACCATGGTAGTTCTATCGAAAACAGCGCCACCGGGGTTAGTTTCATTCAAATCATGCAAATTAGATTCCAAAACAAGAGGAAAAGCGTGAGGAAAAGTAGATACATTGGATACGATCAACTCCCCAAGCTTAAACATTTCCTTGTCCTCAAGCAATTCATTTGATAAAGTGAAAGTGAAAAAGAAAAACTTTTATGAACTCTTTTGCTCTTGTTTGCATAAATAAGCTTAAACAACACCCGTGTTTTCAGCCAACATTATAACTAACCATGCCGATAATAACTCTTAAAGATTATAATGACTCATATCAATGACATAATCAGCTAGCGAGCAATAATAAGGTATCTCAAACGGCAACATGTTGTCAAAACAACCATGATATAATATGACAATAGTGGTATCTCGCTAGCCCTTTTTGGAACCGCAAAACATAAATGCAGAGCACCTCAAAGTTTAAGCAGCGACTAAACATTGTAGTTCATGGTAGAAAAGATCCAATCATGATGCACCCAACATTAGCTACACACAATGCATAAATCATGACAATCAGGTTTCTCGGTTCGCGCGCTTGTTTAAGAAGGTGATGACACAACATAAAAGTAAATAGATAGTCCCTTCGCAGAGGGAAGAAGTGATTTGCAGAGGTGCCAGAGCTCAATTTTTAAAATAGAGGTAAATGATTATTTTGAGAAATGCACCCTTCTCATTTACTTCACGACCATCAGTTATCAACATCTTTCATGCTAAGCACACTAGTGGCGGTTCCCAAGCGATAAAAGTAAAGGTTTTGACTCCATTGTGAGTTTTTGTTTGATTATTCAAGAGATTAACTCTTTTCATGTTTGCAGCTTTGGGACTGGCATCCGATACGCCTCTTTTCGTGGCGATGGCGAGTGAATAAACACTCGACCGAGAATAACCCGCTTAGCATGGAAGGTACCGACCACCTCCGCTGCTCCATGAACAATCCAGCACACCAAAAGGATAATTAATAGAAGTTTTAAGAGGTGGCACATGCAAATTTACTTAGGACGGCTGTGGTAATACCGATATAGGTAGGTATAGTGGACTCATCTCGAATAACTTTGGGTTCAAGGTTTTGATGTACAAGCATAATTCCCACTTAGTACAAAGCGAAGGCTAGCAATTAGATTGAGAAGCGCCAGCTAGAGAGCAACAACGATCATAACCATGCATTATGTATAAGTAACGTTGGACACTAGTATGAGTAGGATATGAACACCATGAACATAAATATCATAGAGGCTATGTTGGTTTTGATTCAACTACATGTATGAACATGTGCCAAGTCAAGCCACTCAACATTCGAGGAGGATACCATATCATCATGCTACATCACAATCATTTTAACGCTATGTTGATATCCAAGATAAATCATTATCAACTCCTAGCTACTTATGTATGGCATGAGAAACTATAATCTCTAATTGTCATTGCAAACATGTTTAATCATAATGGGTTGAATCATCGATACTAGGTTAAACATATTTACACAAATGTAATAAGTCGAAGTTCATACCAGCTTTCTTTGCCACGCCAGCTCATCGAATGTCGCCATTATCGCCTTTCACTTACACGACCGAATGATATGAAAATAATAATAGTGCAAGAGTGTCGTGGACTAAGCTGGAATCTGCAAACATTTTATTCAACAGGAGAAGACAAGGTAAAATGTGCTCTTTATTAGTTCAGCAATTATTCATATGAGAGCCACTCAACATTTTCATCGTGGTCTTCTCCTTGGTACAACTCAAATAAAAGAAAAGGAAATTTAGAGAAACACACTGAAATATTTTTGGAGTTTTTGGTTTTCTTGAACAGGCAAATAAAAAGGAGAAGCAAAAATGAGAAAAACTATTTACACGGGAAAGCTCCCAACAAGAAAAAGAAGAACAAGGAAATCTTTTTGGATTTTTTAATACTACTACTAAGCATGCATAGAAAGTAATTTACTACAATTAATTGTTTTTTGTTTTTTCTAAAAAAATGAAACACACAAAAAGAATGCAAGAAAATAAATCTAAGCATGGATGATACAATGAAAAAGTGTGAACACTGACAAATGAAATGATATGTAGACATGAATGTAATGTCGGTGAGAAACACGTACTCCCCCAAGCTTAGGCTTTTGGCCTAAGTTGGTAATCAATCAGTAGCCTGGAGGGTAGTAGGGATCCTGAGGAGCAGGCATCCACTCATCCCACTATTGAGGCTCCTCCTGTGCCGCCTCCGTAGCAGCCTGAGTGTTCCGTTAGGCGATGATGTCCGCAAGCATAATCCTATATCCGCCTCCCGCAGAGAATCAAACAAAGCAAAAGTGCAAGGGAATAATATCACAGTTTTAACGCTAAAGACCAGGTTATAAGGAATGGGAATGCCAGGAGAGTTAATATCAGTGAAATGGTGGTGAACCATGGCTGCTCGGTCTAGGTAAACTTGGTCAGCGGGTAGTCATGAGGGCGTATCCCAACATTAAAGTGGGCCGCCAACGAGGAGCAAAAATCCCACCATGTATTTCCCCCTGGAATTTATTAAGATGCAGGCGATGAGCCACAATAGCTCCCAAGCTATAAGTGTTGTCACCCTCTAGTGCCCGACATAAAACAACAAAGTCTGGTGCGCTGAGCGCACCTACTTTCTTTCTAGCAAGCAAACACTTAGCAACAAATAAAGCAAAATAATGTACGACATGAAAGTGTATGCTACCAGCCGTGGTGGCTGACACCCCTCTCTCATCTCCCACTGTCAAAGTGCGATAAAAGGCCTCAAACCCAGCCGGCCTAGGCTCAGCTAAACTCCCATCAAAAGGGATCACACATATGTCATAAAATTCAGTAAGTGGTATCTGATGGTTTTCAGCATATAAGCCAAAGCTCACTTCAGCAGGTTTATTCGTAGGCAGGAAAGTAAAACTTTGAACAAAGATGTTTGTGAGGATTTGGTGCTGGTCACACTCATCTGCGATGAAGTCGGTGAGGCCGGCATTAGAAACATATTGTGTAAACTCCGAAGAATTCTAGCCTCTTCCAGAACGGGTGTGCGGCCATTCGCACGGCCGCATTCTCCGCCAACCTCCGAGGGTGGAGATCACTGTCAAGACTCCCAATAACACCCTTGGAGTTCTTCTTAGAGCCAAACTTCAAGATATTCATGTCCGCAGACAATTTTTCTAAAATAAAATTTTTGGGTAACAAAATTTATCAACACAACTTTATAAATTGATAGAAACTACTCATAGGGATACATAGAGGCCATAACAAGCATTCAAACGACTTAGAACACTAAGAATTCAACATGCAAGCCCATCTACAGCAACGCCAAGAGTAGCTAATCATTCAAATTATAAACCACTAAAACAAAAACTAATTGGACAAACGGTGGAGTCACATACCAAGCAACAAATCCCCCGAAACAGCTTCTGAAACCGAGCTTCGAGCAAAGAGATCAAAATCCACGGGTTTGAGAGCAAGAGCACGAGAGAGAGAGAGAGAGCAATGGAGATTTTTTTTCTGAAGGTAAGTGATGATGTAGGATGAAGAGGTAAGTGAGGACCACAACCCACCAGGGCGCGCCTGGGGTCCTAGCGCGCCCAGGTGGGTTGTGCCCACCTGGTGCACCTCCTTTTGACATTATTTGCACCAGAAATTCAGAAATGTTCAGAAAAAATCATATTAAGCTTTCAGAGCATTCCGAGAACTTCTATTTTTTGGTCATTTTTTTATTGCACTGGAAAATTCAGAAAATGTATTAAAACATGGCATTTTATTTTATTTAACTAGTAAAAACAGAAAAAAAAAGATAGGGACAAAATGTAGTGCTTACTAAATTCATCAACTTCATACCGTTCAAAAATGATCCATTAATAAGGTTGATCATGTCTTATAAACAACCACTTTCGATTGGCATGAAACTGAAAAACTTTCATAAATCACTAAGTTACCTCAGTGGGGATATGAATGTCCCCAACAATAAGCATTTCATATTTCTTTTTGACAGTAGGTAGAGGTATTTGAAAACTTCCAATAGTGATTGTCGGATATTTTTCAATAACATTAATACCATTCACTTGGAATTGTTTCTTCGGAAAGTGCACTGAGGGAGTCCTGGATTAGGGGGTGTCCGGATAGCCGAACTATCACGTTGGCCGGACTCCTGGACTATGAAGATACAAGATTGAAGACTTCGTCCCGTGTCCGGATGGGACTTTCCTTGGCGCTGAAGGCAAGCTTGGCGATAAGGATATGTAGATCTCCTACCATTGTAACCGACTGTAACCCTAACCCTATCTCGTGTCTATATAAACCGGAGGGTTTTAGTCTGTGAGGATCTAACAACAATCATACCATAGGCTAGCTTCTAGGGTTTAGCCTCTCGATCTCGTGGTAGATCCACTCTTGTACTACCCATATCATCAAGGTGAGTAGGGTTGGCCCAACCTGGGTAAAACATCGTGTCCCTTGTCTCCCCTTACCATCCGCCTAGACGCACGCTCGGGACCCCTACCCGAGATCCGCCGGTTTTGACAATCGACATTGGTGCTTTCATTGAGAGTTCCTCTGTGTCGCCATCTTTAGGCCCGATGGCTCCTTCGATCATCAACAAAGACGCGGGTCTGTGGTGGACTTTTCTCCCCGACAGATCTTCAGATTCGCGGTTTTGCATCGCGGGCCAATTCACTTGGCCATCCGGAGCAGATCGAAGCTACGCCCCGCCATCAGTGTCAGGTTTGGGAGTTTGAACTACACGGCCGACATCCGCGGAGACTTGATCTTGACGATTCGAGCTACGCCTAAGCAAGCGCCGATCGCCTCGATGGGCACGATCTAGCTCACGCCGAACAAAGGCTCTCGAGGTCAAGATCACGCCGCCGCCCGACCCTTAGCTCGGAGCCGACTACCGATCGAGGACGAGTGGCTGGACACCGGGGCTACGATCTCTACGGTGATTGAGCTGAACATCATCCTGTCCTCATGAATCCTGCGGACTCCAAGGTGCCAGATTTCTCCGAACTCAACCTCCACATTACCACCACCTAATCGATCCGACACGCCGTCATGGAGTTCATCGCCACAGACATCTTCAAAGACTCCTTTGGCGACATCCTCAATTCACTAAAGTCTCTCTTTATCGAGAGCCCTGGCCGACTACGGTCGAAGGTTGGGATGCGATTTACTAAGAAATTCAACACCCACCCACCACCCACTTTGTAGCCATTGTTGATGATTTAACCGACATGCTCGACTTCGACCAAGACATCGACGGTATGGATGACGATGTCGGAGATTTACCAAGAACCAGCGCCACAGGCACCGAAGGCCACCTCATACACGACATATACATGGTGGACATCCCAAAAGATGGGAACGACGAGGGAACAATGGAGGATGACCCTCCAAGAACAGCCCAAGCGCCAAGGCCAACAAGCGCCGCCTAAATCCCGCCACAACAAAACGGTGATTCCGCACGGAGATAATAACACCTTGACAAGGTCAAGACAACCCTCCAGCAGGATTCAGCACAGAGGAGGGAGAAGCCAGCCTCATGATAAAGCTGCATGTGAGGTGGAGGACGATAATTATATGCCTCCTCCCAAGATGAGGCAAGCCTTGACGACGCATTTAATTTGTCATGCCCGAGGATCCCGCCAACAGAGTGTTTCAAACGCAGGCTTATGGCCACTGCAAGCAGCCTCAAGAAAAAGCAGCAGAGCTTAGAGCGACCAAGACTTGTTAGCTGATAGATGGATCAAGTCCTTGCAGCCAAGAGTACGAACTCAACGCCTCCAAGAGATACCTGAAACGCAGGCTGCTACCCCAATTAGAGGAAGCAGCACCCAAACCTACATCACCAACAAGATGATGCGCCGACCGCCACCCCGTGGTCACGACAGAGAGGCCTCTAGACCTCCATTCATGCCGCACTCCCAGATCGCCGAAAAGTACCAAGGCACGGGAAACGCGCTGCACTCAAGAGACATATTGAGGACCGGCAAGGCAAACAAGATCGATCTACGGATCGCGATGCTCCACAACACGCGATTTGATAACCGCCACGCCGGATACAGCAATTTCGCCAGCCAACACAAGAGACAAAGCTCATTTGAGCTGGCCGTGATATAGCTCAATACGAGGCGCCAAGACACCCACCATGCTTCATGCACAAGTGATGGATCATCAAACCCTCGAGGGTTTCAAACCCAGAACATCGAATCATACGATGGCACAACAGATCCTCGCGGTTTGGATCGAGGACTACTCTCCATATCCACATGGCCCGCGGTGATGATCTACACGCCATCAAATACCTCCCACCAAGCTTAAAGGACCAGCTCGGCATTGGCTTAACAGCCTGCCAACAGAATCAATTGGTTGTTGGAGGACCTGAAGCCGCATTCTTGATAACTTCTGTGCACATATATGCGACTACCGATGCCGGCGACATCAGCCACATAATTCAGCAGCCGTAAGAATCGCCGATAATTCGACACGGTTCCTAACCAAGAAAAATCAAATCGCTGATTGTCCGGATGCAGAGGCCCTTGCAGCCTTCAAACATAACATCCGCGGAAGTGGCTTGCCCAACACCTAGGACAGAAAAGCCAAATCCATGGCAGCCCTCACAACACTCATGACCCACTTTTGCTGGAGAGGACAGCTGGCTAGCCCGTAGCAACAACTTGACCAAAACCCCGTAGTTCGGATACCAAGGACAGTAATGGCAGGTCGCATGTAATAAGCAATACGCCGATTAACGGCGATAATGCTGAAGATACGCAGTCAATGCCGGATTCGAGGCTCTAAACCCGGCCGGAAAAGCCGCTCAAAAGAAATACTCAGGTCCGGCCCAATCTGGACCGAATACTGATCGCCGTGCAAATACATGGCACCCCCGAAAACTAGCCAACCACACCAACAGGATTGTTGGGTCTTCAAACAGGCAAGTTAAATGCCGAACTTAATGACAAGGGTCTGTGATAGCGATGAAGAGGAGGAGCCCCGCCACCAACAATAGAGGACAAGGGCTTCCCCCACAAGCGCGCAAGGTGAACATGATATACGCAACCCACATACCCAAAAGGGAGCGGAAGCGCACTAAGGGACGATATGCGATGGAGCCAACGCCTAAAGTTCAACCCATGGTCCTCCCGCCGATCACCTTTGATCAAGGGACCACCCCACTAGCATCCGCCACGGCGATTCGCCGCATTGGTTCTCGACCCAATCATCGACCGATTCCACCTCACTAGAGTCCCGATGGACGGCAAGTAGCAGCAAACGAACTCTGCTCTATCAGGATACAAAGGCGCAAAATGGGCATAGACCCGACCTTTAAAGGCGTGATACGAGGTGTAGAGGCCAATTGTACAGCTCGCTTACACCAAGTGGTCTTCGGATCCCCGGATAACTTCCAAGCGAAGAGTTAATTCGACATAGTCCCGCCCGCAGCAAGCTATCACGCATCGCTTGATGAACCGTGACGGTAAAGTTCAATGCGGTGCCACACTACGCTGCACTTCAAGCTCAAGATGCCAGCCCTCGAGGAGTAATCACGGTCAATGGAAACACCGAACGCCTCTCCGAAAGGAGGAGCACACAACGTTCCCTCGCGCGGAGGTGCAAAGCAGCTCTCACAGCAATTTCGAGTCCGCTATTAAACGTCCCGACACCGCTAAGCGCTACCGAGTAACTTACAACAAGACCGCCTCGCACGATCCGAAAGCATCGCAGAGTAATCCGCCCCAACCCCAGCCCCTCGCGAAATTGCGGAAGCCAGATTACGCCGACATAACTACGCCTGGAGATACCATGGGCATAAGGGAGGGCACGACCACGCACGCCTGCACGCGGCTCAACCGCACTGTGGCCCCGATTGTGTCATTCTTTTCTTTCTTCTTTTCTCTTACTTTCAGACTCCGCTTCCAGAAGTCCCGTCCGCACTAGAATTGCCGAACTCACGATGCAACAGCCAGGAAGCGTAAAGCTACGCCGAGTGTCCAGTGGTCTCTACTACGAGCATTATACCTGTTTTACATACCATCCCGCAGCCTTACCCCTCGAGGGGGACATGTTAAATAGTCCCATCCCTTGCTTATCGCACTATTTGTATCGCTCGCTTTCATTGCAGTACCTTTTTTGAATAAACAATACATAGCTTTTGCCTATTATTGCACTCCTTTCTTTATCTATATATATGTTCATTCATGACATGTTGCACCTGCACACTTTGGTACGGCTAATACACCAGGGGCTTAAGTACCCCAAAAATATGGTGTGATAAGTCCGAACACTTTCACAAGTGCGGCACTCAACTTATAGCATTATATGCATCGGTTCAATCATGTCTTGGGTCAATAGTTGGGTTTGCCTGCCCCATGTTTTGGTACCTTACGCTCCCTTATATCGCTAAGGTAGCTGGAGAACCACCGCGATTGTGCCCCTGCTGAGCTGGGTTGAGCACCTCAGGAGAAAGCTAAACTGACTGTCATGATAGGGCGAGAGCCGGTCGCTGTTCGAGAGGTTTTTTCGGTCCCTAAAGACTTATGCCGCTTAGAGCGAGGAGTCGGCATTGTCCGCCAAGGCGTGATAGCGCCTCAACTCGGTCTTCCGAATACTAGGCTTCACTAAATTTAAAATTATAGAATTCTATGGCTAAGGAGAGTGTTCACACTATAGTCCGTTGCCTTGTTTGTTGCATTGAGCGCCTCCTGAAGGACCCAAGAATGGGAACAAGAGCGCCAAGTTTATCCCGAACACCCCAAAGACTGTGGCATGGGGGTCAAGCCAACGACTTGCCATCTCTCAAATTTGATAAACGACCGCACATAAGGTAATATTTTAAATTCAAAGTGTTGCTTAGCGATATGAACAAGTTTTCAGCAGACAGATAACAAATGCGTAGTCTACTAAAAATTATATCTTTGGAGCATTCATCCGCTATAAGGCATGACACCCTTCAGACGCCTCATAATACATTTCGTCAGCTTATGATGCTCCTTCTTCTTCGGGTGGTCCGTCTGTCACAAGCTTCTCAGCATTCATCTTGCCCCAAGGCACCTTAGCAGGGCAAGGCCCTACGGCACCTTCAATGCGCACGGAGCGCTGATGACTTCAATCCATGGACAAAGGCCCACCACGCACGTGACTAGCCCAAGTAGCTCCTCACTATGGCTTCCTTAGGCCCTAGCCGAATTATGAGGCCCTTCATGGCATGTTTGGCGACCTTGTGGAGCTCGACCAGCTGCTTCAACTGGTCGCTCAGGGGCACCGGATGTCCGCCTCAAAGATATCGAGACAAGAACACCTTTTCTATTGAGCTCCCTCCTACAAGGTAGAACGCGTAGCAAGATCGTACACACCACGGGCAGATTCTGTAATGCCCCGGAGAGCTCCGGATTCGTAAGTAATAGGTAATTCACTTCACATGCTTGCTTTGCATAAAGAATGCCTTACCCGCCGCTATCTTCTATAACGATTCAATTTCTCGAGGGCTTTTTGGGCTTCGCCTTAGCGTTTTGACACTCTCAAGAGCCGAGGCGAGCTCGACTCGAAGTCTTTCGAGTCACGCCCAAAATCTCGTGTTTTTCCACGAGCCTGGAGCTCTTGCCGCACCTCCGCCACCCGCTGCCTCGCTTTCTCGCTGCAGCCCGCCGCCATTTAGCCGTCAGGACACCGCTTCCTTCGTGGTCACCACTCGCTCGGGCCCCTACAATACCCACGTTAGTCCTGCCATTTTTGCAACCAAATCCTTTCTATAAGGTATTACTTAAGAAGGTATTACTTACCTTCCTTGTCCTCGAGCTGCTTGGCAAGGCCGAGCTCGCTTCGACCGCCGAGGCTCTGCTTCAATGCATTGACCTCAGCATTGCTATGGCAGAGGTCGCCAGCTGCAGCCTCAATTCCTATATTGACATACTTATGTTAGACTCTCATATATCTTTTAGATTTCCCCGTGTTTCTTTCCGAACACCGAACTAAGCATCGGGCTACCGTCTATGCGTAATATTTTTACATATTCTAAACTTACCTCAAAGTCCGTTAGAAGGTCAGTACCTGGCTAGCCCGCGTTGGCGGATCTGAACTTTCAGGATCACCACACTCATAACAAAGGCGGTGTTGCCTCGTCGATGGAGGCGCCTGAAGCGCTCCAAAAGCTATCCGTGCACCCGGATGGATTTGAGGTCACCATGCGTCAGTAGTCTTGCCCTTTTCTACTTAAGGGGCTCTGTTGACTTCTAACAACTGGAAGGTTCGTGACGAGTCCCGATAGGGCCGACTTAGAGCCCTTGGGGTTTCGCGCCTTTGCGCCAGAGTCCGGAGGTCGCTTTGCGGCGCCTCCAGACCACCTCCTCCTCGGTGGGGTTCTTTTGGGACTCCACCGCTGTGTCGCTCAAGGCCACGAGGAGGAGGCGGTCGGAAGTGAAGTGCTATTCACATCCGACGAATTGCAGGGAGCAGCCGACTGCCGGGCGAGCCTGCCCTGGGTGGGCTACATGGTTATATTCGGCGCTAGAAGACACTATGCGGCAAATAAAAAGTCATGAGCTATCCCGAGTCCGGACACTTACGATCTCGCCAGGGCTTGGCCTTGGTGGCCACTCCTCCGCCGTTGTCGGCGTTGGTGGAGAAGTCCCGAGGAAGGGTCCTCCTTTGACCCCACGGCCTCCCCAGCCGGGCGGCCTTCCTTTTCTTCTCCTTCACTGGGAGAGGCTTTTTCCTCCTCCTCGTCGTCGGGAGGATTCGCTTTAGAGTCGCTTGGACGATGAGTCCGACAGCACTGGCGCCTGGAGCTTTCGAGTTCCCGTGGCCTTCTTTCTTGGTTTTCTTCTCCGGCACCACGTGAGGTGCCGGAGCTCAGCAGCCGCCAATCGCAAGGCCCACTGGTCTTCGGCAAGGGGGCGGATAGTCAATCTGTCCGGACGCCTTCACCAGTCCCCCACAAAGGTTAGGAGTTTTAGATCCCGAGCAGAGTCAAACTATGAAAAAGAGTCCCATAAAGGGTAAAATAACTTACCTCTGGCTTGACGCCGCTGAGCTGAATCCACGATCTTCGCAGAGCGGATGCGGAGCTTCGCCGCTTGAACAAAGACCTTCTGCATCTTCGCACGAGTGTCGTCAAGAGCCGGCTCAAGGTTCGTGTTGTGCCGGATCAAACTCCCACAAATTGAAGGCCCGCTGTCGGCATGGGAGAATCCGCGGATGAGCATCACTGGATTACGCTTGACAAGCTTGAGATTCTTGTCCACCAGGTTTCGGACGCAGGTTTGGAGTCCGGACAGCTCTTTCAATCACCCCACGTCAGCCCTTCTCTTTCCATGATGTGAGCCGTGGGGAAGCTAGATCGACCAGGGTCCGCCCATTGAGAGTCGCATGCTGCTCGGTGATGTAGAACCACCCCATTGTTACCCCCCTTTACGGTCTCCACAAAGGAGCCCTCGAGCCATAGGACTTGGCCATCTTGCCAACCATAGCACCTCCCTGACTGCTTGCTGGGCTTCACTACCTTCGGCTTGACATTGAAGGTCTTCTACCATAAGTCAAGTGTAATGGATGTAGAGGAAGGCCTCGCACACCCACGATAAATGTTGAGATGTTGAGGATGAAGTTCGGGGCCAGATCGTGGAAATCCAGGCCGAGTAGAACATGAGCCCCTGACAAATGGGTGAAGTGGAAAACCTAGTCCGCGGAGGAAGTGGGTGAGGAACACCACCCTCTCATGGGGCCTGGGTGGAATGAGCTGCTCCTCGTCGGGGAGCCGGCGCGCGATGTCGCCGGGACAAGTATCCGCCTTCCGCAGCTTTTTGACTTGTCCCTCCGTGACGGAGGAGGCCATCCACTGGCCTCCCGCCCGGACATGGCTGGAGAAGGTTGAGGAGGGATGCGCGACTTGGGCGCTGGTGCTCGAAAGCGGAAATGGATGAGCAAAGGAGGAAGAAGGCGAGGTTAAAAGGTGGATCTCTTATCCCCTATATGGGCGGACGGGCTATGCGCCCCCACCACCGGGTAAAACTCGCTTATCTCCCAAGCGCCGTGAATGAATGGCGCGTTGGGTTACCCACGTCCGTATTGATGGGAATCTCGAATAAGGGGGCACGATCTCCGCTTTGATAAGATGTGCCGAGGAAACCGCTAAATGCGCTGAGGTGGAACAAGAAAAACGATTCAGATAAAGGCTCTGGCCGCAGGTGATGTCATGCCGCTGAATACGCCGCAGATCAGCGGCAAAGTTTATTCTCTCTACGGTGGTATGTGGAACTTGTTTTTGCGAGCCGACACTATCCTTGTGTTCAAAATCTTCTATGAAGTATTCGGAGGAGGAACCCGCCTTGCAATGCCGAAGACAATATGCGCCACCGGATCTGCCGGCCATTGAAGCCCTGGTTCGTGGGCTACCGAGGAGTCCTCGGATTAGGGGTGTCCGGATAGCGAACTATCGCTGCTGGTCGGACCTCGGACTATGAAGATACAAGATTGAAGACTTCGTCCGTGTCCGGATGGGACTTTCCTTGGCGTGGAAGGCAAGCTTACGATATGTATATGTAGATCTCCTACCATTGTAACCGACTCAGGTAACCCTAACCCTATCCAAAGGTCTATATAAACCGGAGGGTTTTTAGTCCGTGAGGACTAACAACAATCATACCATAGGCTAGCTTCTAGGTTTAGCCTCTCCGATCTCGTGGTAGATCCACTCTTGTACTACCCATATCATCAATATTAATCAAGGTGAGTAGGGTTTTACCTCCATCGAGAGGGCCCGAACCTGGGTAAAAACATCGTGTCCCTTGTCTCTCCGTTACCATCCGCCTAGACGCACAATTGGGACCCTCACCCGAGATCCGCCGGTTTTGATAATCGACATGCACCGTATGCTCATTACCACATATAGGAAAAGTGACCTTGCTTTTTATTGCAATCAATAACAGCCCTTCGCAGGTTCAAGAAGGGTCTACCAAGGATAATCGACATGTTGTCGCCTCGGCATCTCAAGTATAACAAAGTTAGTCAAAATAGCAACATTAGCAAATAAATAACGGGCACATCCTCACAGACACCGGGATAGGTATGGCGGTTGATTTGTCAGCCATTTGCAAAGATATTTCAATAGGTGTGAGTTTATTCAAATCAAGTCTTTTATATAAAGACAAGGGCATAAATACTCAACACCAGCTCCTAAATCACACAAAGCAGTTTCTTACATAATTCTTTTGATAGAGCAAGGTATAGTTGGTATTTTGGATCACCAAGTTTTTAGGTATCCATCTTTAAAAGTATAATTAGCGAGTTATAGTGAGATTTCAGCTTCCGTATTTTTATCTTATTTGTGATGATGTCTTTCATATACTTTGCA
>JAHIAM010007413.1:0-45687 GCA_021605205.1 Aegilops longissima | reverse complement strand
TTGAAATCCCTGAACTGCCGCTCGACGGTATATTCAGGATACCATCGATAACCAGCCTCAATCATCACCCTAACCAACATGGCCGTGTGACCGCATACATCAATGCAACGAGTCAAAGTAACCACTTGGTTCTCGGGAACGGTGGCCATCTGAAGCACAGCCATAATGCAAAGGCATTAGAATTTAGGAAAATCGGGCAGCATAACATTCAGAATGCTCAAATCAGATTTGAGACATTCAAAATCAGATTTGCAAAACCACTCAACAACATCATATCAAGGTTCTCGTTCAAATGGTAGCATACTAAAATTTAGTAACACCGAATCGAGGATGTAACCGATAATCCTATAAGTTACTACGGATTAGTAACACGTGAACCTAATAGAGAGAGGAGAGCCTAGTCCTATACCCACGCCGAATGAGAAGAGGATGACCTGATCGTGAGGGCATAAGGTAAAGGAGTAAAAAGAGCCTTACGCTCCTCCCACAATCAATTCCCTACATATAACTAAAGCATTTCTAGACTCAACTTCGACAAGTTTGGCTTAGCGAACCTACAGCAGCCCTCGCTCGATGCCAACGCTGTCAGACCCCGATTCCAAGTCACATCGACCTAGCTGGTAACACTCATATCACTTTATGCCTCACGCACGGTATTCCCACGGTGTCGCTTACCATGGCCCGGACCGCTTATGCTTTTTGGCTCACGATATGATAGTGTCGCTAGCATCCACATGACAAAGAACCCGGCCGACATGGCTAGTCGTGAACCCAAAGCGCACTAACCTATGGGGACAGCATACATGAAACACTTCGAGCATGTCGGTCATCAACGATGAACTCGGCTGTAGCACTGGCTAACAGGACTCGTATTCCGGCTGTAGCAGTTAGGCAGACTCCAAGTATCACCGCTGTGACATTTCTCAAGGATGTATATAGGAACGAAATGAATCACATGCCGCCAGCCAAGTGTCCAAGCAGTAGTGTGGTTAGCAGTGACTCGTGAACCGGCAGTAGCGGACTACTATCGCCGTAAGCACGAGACTACATTTCCCATATGAGAGGCTGCCAAGGATAAACAACTAGTTTGTCGGATCCCACTCATACCAAGCATTTCAATCATACACGCAATATGCCCGATATGAGTAAATACAACAAGGCATCACAACAAAACTCTACAACTCAAGTATTTTATTTAAGAGGCCCGAGGAGCCATACATAACATAGTCATACAGTAGGGGTCACATGACCCAACACTCAAGTCATACAATCATACAAGCACATGCGAAGCAAAGTAGTCCGAGTACGACTCTAGAAAGAAAGAAAGCTTGTTGGAGCCTTTCTATCTACAATGGCCCTTCATTGTCTTAGATCGCCACCGGTGGCTAGCTTACTCGTCAAGTCAACATCTACATAGAACTGGCCTGAGGGGTAGTATAGTCCTCTAAAAATATTGATTACAAACATGAGTACAAAAGTACTCAGAAGTCTTACCACGTAATCCTATCATACATGCACATTCTCAAGGAAGGAAGTGGAGTTATTGCAGCAAGCCAGCTTTGACTCTTGGCTAAGCTATCCCACGTGACACACTTTGTAAAGCATTTTGTCGCATACGAGTCCACTATTCACCATCACATACTCCACTGTGGATCCTCTCTCGCATCCCCGAGAGGGCCATCCACTATACTCACACTTATCTTGAGGCTTTTAGTAGTATCCATTTACTTGTCTATGAACCGATATAGGTAACCCAGAAGTCCTTCTCCGTGGACACGGCTATTCAATAGATCATATTTAACCCCGCAGGGTATACTTCTTCACACACGCTCACCACTTATCGCCGCATACACGACATGTACTGCAACCTTCAAGCGGAAGCCCAACGTGGTGTCGGCCTCACCTACCTAAACACTCAAGTCCCTAGTCCAGTTTATCGCCTATTCGGTTCCATCCGCAGGAGTCCGCCGAGGTTTCCCATACAGCCCCGAACGATGTGTGTGGTTCCCGAGATACCAAACGGCACTCTGCACATCGGGCCACATGGTGCCTACCGCAACACAACCCACCCCTAAGGTCAGCGCTATGTATGCCCCAAAGATGCTACAAACACCGTAAACTACTTGCAACTCCTTGACTATGAACAAGGGTGGTTAAGAAGTTTAGAGGGTCAATTAAGGATCCCAATGTGTGGTAGTAGCTAGTTCATGGATCACAAACACAGATCTCAGCCTAAGTTCGGCTTCAATGAAACAACCCACCATGTACTCCTACATGGCCTCTCATCGATACCTTTACCAAATCGTGTTCAACACTTTCACTCGAACCAACACAACCTTTCACTCCAGCCATCATCCCGATGAGCCGACCGACACAACTCTAAGCATAGCAAGCATAGCATGGTAGGAATCACAAACATGGCTCAATCAACTCCTACACATACTAGTGGGTTTCATCTAGTTACCGTGGCAATGACAGTCATGCAAAGGAAGTGGTTCAACTACCGCAGCACACAACAGTTGAATCGCGTTGTCTTAATGCAGAAAACGAGAGCGTAAGCGAGAACATGGGTTGTATCGAATGATCAATGAATTGCTTGCCCGATGGAATCTGGGTAGAGAACGCCTTCGATGGGTAATCGAGGTTATCTTCTAAGTAACCTATCATGAAAACACACCAAAATAAACATACAAACAATATGCAACAATATGATGCATGCTATGACATGGCAATATGGATGTGTGTTGGCCTAATGCAAGTTGAAGGATGGGATGAGCTCATTTGAATCAAGGTTCAAATGATAGCTCATTTGAGTTAGGCCTAATGGTGCAAAATCTTAATCTGGTTATTCAGCATAGTTAACTTGTTTTAACATGCATGAAACCTGTACCAATGGATAGAGTGTATTTTTCTGATAAATTTTCATATATAAATCTTTGCATTTGGAGTTATAGAATAAAAGTTATAAGCATTTGAAATTTGAATTATATTCTGAATTTATTATATAAAATAATTCCAGAATTGAATTAATGCGCCAAAGATGAGGTCAGATGACGTCAGGGGTCAACGGGTCATCCAGGTCAAACTGACCAGGGGACCCGTGATGTCGTGGTTAGTTTAAACTAATTTAATTAATTAGAACTAATCCTAATTAGTTTAACCGAGGGGGTCCACGGTCATTGACTCGTAGAGTCAACAGGCCCACTGGACAGGTCAACTCATCGGCGCTCAGCCGCCGGGCGAGGCCAGCGCGGCGGAGCAAGTGCTTTTGCACTTTCCGGCACCAAATGGAGCGCTGGAGCACCCACGTGAAGCCGGAGGTGAGCCGCGTGTTGGTGGGGCCGGCAGGTTAGGGGTGGCCGAGGGGCGCCGCGACGAAGTCGGGCGGCGACGGGCTCGCCATCGACGGTTTGGGGTTAGCGAGCCGCGAGGCGCTGGAAGTGCACGTTAGTCTGCTAGGGCGGGTGAGTGTGATGGACGCGTGGCATGGTCGTAGGTGGCCGGAGCCTGCCGGCGACGAGCCCGCGGGCGGGGTTCGGTGATCAACGGGCGCTGCTAGGTGCAAGAAGAAGAGAGCGAGAGGACAGGGAGGTAGCTGCTCACGGTGAACCTGTGGAGAGCCTCGCTGGGTCGGGCGGTTCGATGCGCGCGGCGACGGCGATGGGGATCTCCGCGCCTTGAGCTCGGCCGAGGTCGGGTAGTGGCCTCGGGTGCTTAGAGCGAGGGGACTAGGCTAGCTAGAGGTAACGGGTGCGCGGAGCTGCTAGACATGGCGGGAGGGGTATGAACGGCGGGGAGCACGGCGCCGACGGTGGCGCTGCCGGGCGATGGCGCCGGCCAGGTTGGGCGAGCGAGAGAGAGGAGGCAGGGGGAAGTGAGGTGTCCAGGGGTCGGGCGACGACGCTGGTCGCCCAGTATGGCGAGGCGGCGAAGGATGAGGCAGGCGGCGCCAGCAGCGTATGGCTCAAGCCGCCGCCGGGCATTAGGTTGCTCGTCAAGCGAGCTAAGCAGCCATGCGCGCGCTGGCTGGCTGGGCCGGGCAGGCCGGGGGCAAGCATGTGTAAGTCTTTTTCTTTTTAAAGTTTTTCTATTTTCTCAGAACTCTGTGGGGTTTTTAAAATACCAAAACCCTTTTAAAAATTACCAAAATGCTCCCGGTCACTTGTTGAATATTCCCAACATGAAACATTTTAGTTTGACAATTTTTGAACACTTAAAATATTTTTCATAATTTGAAATGCTCATTTCAGAAATTTGTGAATTAATTCTAGAACCCTTAGGTGACCTAGAAAATGGTGCACCTCCTTTGACATGGGTTCTGAACCCAACCAAAGAGGATGAGCATTTTGAAGGGCATTTTGATTCATTGAAATAAATTTTAGTAAACCCTAGTTCTTTTAAAGGGGGGTGTTCGGGGTTTCGCCTTCCCCATTTCAAATTCAGATGAAATTTAAACATGATGCACACCCTAATGCATGGTCTATCCGGGATGTGACAACTCACCCCACTCAAAAGAATCTCGCCCCAGATTTAGGATCTGCTATAAAAGGTGGGGTACTCAAGTCAAGACGATCCTCCCTTTCCCAAGTTGCTTCTTGCTCGGAATGGTTTGACCATTGAACCTTTAGAAACTTGATATTCCGACGTCGAGTGGTACGCTCGGTTTGATCGAGGATACGAACGGGATATTCTCGATAGGTGAGGTTATCTTGGAGATCAAGCGCTGGGTCCACTCCACGGATAGGATCCGAGAAGCAACGCCTGAGTTGGGAAACGTGGAAGACATCATGGACCTTGGAAAGATGCGGAGGTAGTTCCAATTGGTAGGCAACTTCCCCTCGTTTGGCAAGAATGCGAAAAGGTCCAATGTAACGAGGAGCCAACTTGCCTTTGATATCAATCGATGGGTTCCTTCAAAGGTGTAACCCGAGATAAGCCTTCGCCAATTTCATAAGCCATGGGCTTATGCTTACGGTCATATTGGCTCTTTTGATGAGATTGGGCTGTTTTCAATTTCACGAACAACGCGAACCTGCTCCTCCGCTTCCTGAATCATATCCGCCAAAGAGTTGTTCTCCCGGCTTCCCACCGCTAAGAGGCGCTCACATTTTCGCCCATAAAGAACTTCGAAGGGGCTTTGCCTGCATCGGCTTGATAACTATTGTTATAAGCTTAACTCGCGAATGGAAGGCATTTCTCCCAATTCATGCCGAAGAGATGATGAAGCTCAAGCATATCCTCTAGGATTTGATTGACTGCTCTACTTGACCACTTGATTGGGGATGGAAAGCGGTGCTAAAGGAGAGACGAAGTTCTATAGCGCTTTTGGAAACTTTCCCAAAATCGAGAGGTGAAGAGACTCCACGCTCTGAGTTAATTTCAAGGAACACCATGAAGAGACACTATTCGAGAGATGTATAAATCAGCTAGCTGACTAGCGGTTATGCTCTCGCGAACGGGTAGGAAGTGGGCTACTTTGGAAAGACGATCAACAACGATTTAAGATAGCGTTATTCCTCTCTTGGTCCCGGGAAACCCGTAATGAAGTCCATACCTATTTTATCCCATTTCCATTCAGGAATTTCCAAAGGTTGAAGGGTACCAAGAGGTCGTTGATGCTCGCTTAACTCGACGACGACGCCGCAGCTTAGCAATGTATTGAGCGATTTCTCTTCATCCTAGTCCACCAAAACTCGCGAGATCTTGATACATTTTAGTACTACCAGATGAATGGTGAGAGGAGAGTCATGAGCTTCCTTATGATCAATTGTCGTAGTCTGTTGTTTCTTGGGAACCACTAGGCGGTTTTCAAGAAGACAACACTGTTCATCTATGGAGAAACATTTAGCAGCTCCGCTAGCGATGTTCTCCTTGATCCGAGATATCCTCTATCATACCGCTGAGCAGCTATGATTCGATCCGTGAGGTCGGTTTCGCCACCAGTGGTGGAAGAAACTCGAGGAACAATGTGAAGATTAAGCTTACGAAATTCCTCGTGGAGAATTGGTTGACCTTGTTGTAACATCAAATTGTTACAAGAAGATTTATGACTTAGTGCGCCACCATGACATTGGCTTTGCTCGGGTGTAGGATATTCCTAAGTCGAAATCTGTATCAATCTCGACCCAACGCCTTTGCCTCGAGATTCAAACCGTTGGGTGAAGATATATTTCAGACTTTGGTGATCTGTAGATTTCGCAACGATTACCCGTAAGGTAATGTCGCCAGGTTTTGAGTGCATGAACCATCGCTGCAAGCTCTAGATCGTGTGGGATAGTTATCCTCATGTGGACGAATCGTCGAGAAGCGAGGCAATCACATGACGATCTTGCATGAGTATGCAACCTAGTCCTTGTCGCGAGGCGCCGTAATAGATAATAAAGTCCTTAGAGAAATCTGGTGGAACAAGTACGGAGCAGATGTCAGCGCCTTTTCAGTTCCCGAAAGCTGAACTCGCACCGTATGCCCATTCAACTTCTTATCTTTCTTGAGGAGTTCGTTAGAGGTTTAGCAACTTTAGAGAAATTCTCGATTTGCGGGCGGCAATAGCTCGCTAAACCGAGGAAACTCCGAACTTGCTTGACCGATTCGTGGAGTCCAATCAAGGACGGCTTGAACTCGCCGATTGACAAAGCAATACCCTTACCGAGATTACATGGCCTAGATAGGTCACTTCGCAACCAAAATTCACATTTAGAGAATTTGGCATAAAGGCGATGCTCTCAAGTTTCATCAATACTAGCCTTAGGTGTCCGCATGTTCTTCCTCATTCTTGAGTAGATGAGTATATCATCGAGGTATACCACTACTTTAATTTATCCAAATACTCCATGAAGATTGAGTTCATTAACCGAGAGAAGGTGGCTGGAGCATTGGTTAACCCAAGGACATGACGGTGTACTCAGATTGGCCATAACGAGTGACAAAGGCCGCTTTTAGGAATGTCCTCGTTTGATTTTGATTTGATGGTAGCCCAACCTCAAATCCATCTTGAGAAGATCGAGGATCCAATGAGCTGATCATACAGATCGTTGATCCCGGGAGCGGATACTTGTTCTTGATGGTGACCAAATTGACAGGTCGGTAATCTACAACCATCCGATCCGCATTCATCCTTCTTCTTGACGAAGAGGACGGGCAAGCCCATGGAGATGAACTAGGACGGATGAAACCTTTCGCAAGGACTCATCGAGTTGTTTCTAAGTTCAGCTAGTTCTAGGGTGCCATCTTATAAGGTCTTCTAGAGATTGGGACGGTTCCGGAATAAGATCTATCACTTAACTCGACATCCCCGCTGTGGAACACCGCAGTTCTTCCGAAAATACATCCGGAAATCACGGACTACCGGAATATCTTCGAGTTCGAAGGGGTTGGCATTTATGAGTAAAGTCGGCGCTAGACACTCGGGTTAAGACATCCACTGTTTTGCCCAAAGGATGGGTAAGTTGAACAGTTCTAGTAGAGCAATCAATCTTAGCATAATGGGCTGACATCCAGTCCATACCCAAGATGATGTTTATGTCCGAGGACTTGAGAGCTATTAGAGACGCGAGAAAGACTAATCTGTCGACAAGAATTTCATTCCCATGACTTATTCTAGAGGTTTGCCATCTAGAACCAGGGGTTTGAATTTCCATGGAGGTAGGCATGTCACAGAATGTGGTGTTGTGCAATCGAGCATAGCTCTCCAAAATAAATGAATGAGATGCTCCAAGTATCAAAAAGAACAGTTGCCGGATGGCAATTAACAAGAAGCGTATCGAGGACGACGCTGGGATCCTCATAGGTTTCTTCAAAGAGACATAGTTGACATGGCCACGAGCGGTGGCAACCGGCTTGGCATAGGGCGCCTTTCCTGCTGGCTTGCCGCGCCAATGACTTTCCATTTTGATTGGGGTTGTTCGAGGACACTCGGATATAGTGGCCCGCCTCTCCACATTTGAAGCAAGTGATCACATTTGGTCGTGGAGCAGCACTAGCAGTTGGACCTCCATATGTCTTGGGTGGAAAATACGGTTGGTTGGGGCGAGGCGCCAAGGATGGCCTCGGGTGTACTGGTGGTAGAGCCGATTTGGGACCCAAACCCGCGCTTCGGGATCCAGAGTCGATGACGATCCGTAATCACGGATGTGCTTATGAAGTCTCAAATCAGTTCCCCACCTCTCTACCGATAGCCTTATTGACTAGCTTCGAGAAAGAGGTACACTCATGCGACGGAGATCTCGGCGTAGCTCAGGCTAAGTCCTTACGGAACCTCGCCGCTTCTTAGCATCGGTAGAAACTTCTTCGAGCATAACGTTAACCTCCCAAATTCACGGCCGTAGGCATCCACCGTCACCGCCTTGGGTGAAACTGCAAAATTCTCACGCTTATGGTCCATAAGACCTTCGTATATGGTGCTCATGAAGGCGGCACTCAATTCATCCCAAGTTGTAACTTGTCCAGCCGGACGATAGCCTCATAGTTTTCCCACCGTGAGACTAGCAGACCTTCCAGATGATAGGCGGCAAAGATAACTTTGTCACCTCACCACATTGGCGGAACGCAGCTTGTGGTGGATATCATGAGCTAATCATCGGCGCCGAGTGGCTCGACGGAACATTTGAATTTTGGAGGATATAGCTTGACGAAATCATTGAGTGAAACCCCATCGCTTTGGCTGGCGGCGTGTGTTTTGTTCAATCCGCCCAATAAGCGGTTGGTTTCGCGCTTATTATGCTCGCTTCAAAGATCACCTCAGCCAAAGATGGCGGTTGCGGCAGATTCTCATTTCGCTGCATCGCCTCTCCCCGCCTCGAACAGCAGGAGTATTTTGAGTGTTGACCATCCCGGGAGACAAAGCAAGGGTTTAAACCAGGATGGCAGAATTTAACAAGGAAGTGCGGAAGGTAATGGACAGCATGGAATGCAAAGATGTTCATCCGCATGACATGGTGATATAAACTGCCATATATATATATACCAACGGTCATACACACCATTCATAGTTTAGTACAAGCCCGACGGAGTACAACTATAAGGAAAGGCGCTACATCTCATCGGAAGCATTCCAACTCCTATACATTATTTTTCTACACTTCCTAACGACACACACTAAGTCGTATTCCACGAGTCACGCAGACGGTGGAAACACAACCATTACCATACTAGGAATACTACTACTATCTCGTGCAGCTCCATAGTAGACCTCATAGAAGTCACCACCTGCACTGAAGTGGAACATGATCGTCCTGAAATGCATAACTCTGTGGGGCCTGTGGACCATAAGGACTTGATGTGGCCGTGGACCAACAAACGGTGGCGTAAGAGGCCCACGAGGGGAGTGATGCTCCAACCTCACGCCACTCCATGAAGTCCGCAGACTCGCCCAGACAGGTACAAGTCTCTCATGTCCATACATCCGCTTGCACGGCAGTGCAAACCTAGTCGAGTAGCCCAAAGGGTCGAACGGCATTAAACAGCTCCATACGCAAGGCACGGTTCTCACGGTCCTTGTCCTCCAAAGAACTCAAGAGAAAAGCGAAGGAGTGAGTCCTCATGGGATGCATCGCTGTACAAACCTCAAGGTAGCCATGCGCCTGTGAAGAGATGCCGCATATAGCGGAAGTCAGATTGTTCAAGCAAAGCAGCCTCGCTCGAATAATAGTCATCATGGAATAGGCTGCATCTTGTACGATATTCCAATAGTGATTCCGAGCCCATAAGAACAAAGAAGTGGCTCAAGAGTTCGGATAGGATGGATAAACCGACCGCATAGATATTGGCTTTGATTGAAATCCTCGAACCGCCGCCGACGGTATATTCGTGGATACCATCGATAACCAGCCTCAATCATCACCCTAACCAACATGGCCGTGTGACCGCATTACATCAATGCAACGAGTCAAAGTAACCACTTGGTTCTCGGGAACGGTGGCCATCCGAAAGCACAGCCATAATGCAAAGGCATTAGAATTTCTAGGAAAATCGGGCAGCATAACATTCAGAATGCTCAAATCAGATTTGAGACATTCAAAATCAGATTTGCAAAACCACTCAACAACATCATATCAAGGTTCTGGTTCAAATGGTAGCATACTAAAATTTAGTAACACTGAACTGAGGATGTAACCGACAATCCTATAAGTTACTACGGATTAGTAACACGTGAACCTAATAGAGAGAGGAGAGCCTAGTCCTATACCCACGTCGAATGAGAAGAGGATGACTCAGATCAGAGGGCATAAGGTAAAGGAGTAAAAAGAGCCTTACGTTCCCTCCCACAATCAATTCCCCTACATATAACTAAAGCATTTCTAGACTCAACTTCACCAGTTTGGCTTAGCGAACCTACAGCAGCCCCGCTCGATGCCAACGCTGTCAGACCCCGATTCCAAGCCACATCGACCTAGCTGGTAACACCTCATATCACTTTGCGGCCTCACGCACGGTATTCCCACGGGTGTCGCTTACCATGGCCCGGGACCGCTTATGCCTTTTGGCTCACGATATAATAGTGTCGCTAGCATCCACATGACAAAGAACCCGGCCGACATGGCTAGTCGTGGAACCCAAAGCGGCACTAACCTATGGGGACAGCATACATGAAACACTTCGAGCATGTCGGTCATCAACGATGAACTCGGCTGTAGCACTGGCTAACAGACTCGGTATTCCGGCTGTAGCAGGCTAGGCAGACTCCAAGTATCACCGCGTGACATTTCAAGGGATGTATATAGGAACGAAATGAATCACATGCCGCCAACAAGTGTCCAAGCAGAGTGTGGGCTAGGTGACTCGTGAACCGGCCAGTAGCGGACTACTATCGCCGTAAGCACGAGACTACATTTCCCATATGAGAGGCTGCCAAGGATAAACAACTAGTTTGTCGGATCCCACTCATACCAAGCATTTCAATCATGCACGCAATATGCCCGATATGAGTAAATACAACAAGGCATCACAACAAAACTCTACAACTCAAGTACTTTATTTAAGAGGCTCCGAGGAGCCAAACATAACATAGTCATACAGGTAGGGGTCACATGACCCAACACTCAAGTCATACAATCATACAAGCACATGCGAAGCAAAGTAGTCTCGAGTACGACTCTAGAAAGAAAGAAAGCTTGTTGGAGCCTTTCTATCTACAATGGCCCTTCACAAGTCTTAGATCGCCACCGGGTGGCTAGCTTACTCGTCAAGTCAACATCTACATAGAATCCGCTTGAGGGGTAGTATAGTCCTCTAAAAATATTGATTACAAACATGAGTACAAAAGTACTCAAAGAAGTCTTACCACGTAATCCTATCATACATGCACATTCTCAAGGAAGGAAGTGGAGTTATTGCAGCAAGCCAGCTTTGACTCTTGGCTAAGCTATCCTACGTGACACACTTTGTAAAGCATTTTGTCGTACACGAGTCCACTATTCACCATCACAATACTCCACCGTGGATCCTCTCTCGTCATCCCCGAGAGGGCCATCCACGATACTCACACTTATCTTGAGGCTTTTAGTAGTATCCATTTACTTGTCTATGAACTGATATAGGTAACCCAGAAGTCCTTCTCCGTGGACACGGCTATTCAATAGATCATATTTAACCCCGCAGGGTATACTTCTTCACACACGCTCACCACTTATCGTCGCTTACACGACATGTACTCTGCAACCTTCAAGCGGAAGCCCAACGTGGGTGTCGGCCTCACCCTACCTAAACACTCAAGTCCCTAGTCCAGTTTATCGCCTATTCGGTTCCATCCGCAGGAGTCCGCCGAGGTTTCCCATACAGCCCCGAACGATGTGTGCAGGGTTCCCGAGGTACCAAACGGCACTCGGTACACCAACACGGTGCCTACCGCAACACAACCCACCCCTAAGGTCAGCGCTATGCGGCCCCAAAGATGCTACAAACACCGAAACTACTTGCAACTCCCGGACTATGAACAGGGTGGTTAAGAAGCCGAGAGGGTCAATTAAGGATCCCAATGTGGTAGTAGCTAGTTCATGGATCACAAACACAGATCTCAGCCTAAGTTCGCTTCAATGAAACAACCCACCATGTACTCCTACATGGCCTCTCATCGATACCTTTACCAAATCGTGTTCAACACTTTCACTCGAACCAACACAACCTTTCACTCCAGCTCATCATCCCGATGAGCCAGACCGACACAACTCTAAGCATAGCAAGCATAGCATGGTAGGAATCACAAACATGGCTCAATCAACTCCTACACATACTAGTGGGTTTCATCTAGTTATCGTGGCAATGACAGTCATGCAAAGGAAGTGGGTTCAACTACCGCAGCACACAACAGTTGAATCGCGTTGTCTTAATGCAGTAAACGAGAGCGTAAGCAGAACATGGGTTGTATCGAATGATCAATGAATTGCTTGCCCGATGGAATCGGGGCAGAACCGCCTTCGATGGGTAATCGAGGTTATCTTCGGGGCGTAACCTATCATGAAAACACACCAAAATAAACATACAAACAATATGCAACAATATGATGCATGCTATGACATGGCAATATGGATGTGTGTTGGCCTAATGCAAGTTGAAGGGATGGGATGAGCTCATTTGAATCAAAGGTTCAAATGATAGCTCATTTGAGTTAGGCCTAATGGTGCAAAATCTTAATCTGGTTATTCAGCATAGTTAACTTGTTTTAACATGCATGAAACCTGTACCAATGGATAGAGTGTATTTTTCTGATAAATTTTCATATATAAATCTTTGCATTTGGAGTTATAGAATAAAAGTTATAAGCATTTGAAATTTGAATTATATTCTGAATTTATTATATAAAATAATTCCAGAATTGAATTAATGCGCCAAAGATGAGGTCAGCATGACGTCAGGGGTCAACGGGTCATCCAGTCAAACTGACCAGTGGGACCCGCATGTCGTGGTTAGTTTAAACTAATTTAATTAATTAGAACTAATCCTAATTAGTTTAATCGAGGGGGTCCACCGCCATTGACTCGTAGAGTCAACAGGCCCACTTGGACAGGTCAACTCATCGGGCGCTCAGCCACGGCGAGGCCAAAGCGCCGGAGCAAGTGCTTTTGCACTTTCCGGCACCAAATGGAGCGCGGAGCACCTACGTGAAGCTGGAGGTGAGCCGCGTGTTTGGTGGGGCATAGGTTAGGGGTGGCCGAGGGCGCCGGCGACGAAGCTCGGGCGGCGACGGGGCTCGCCATCGACGGGTTTGGGGTTAGCGGCCTCGGCGAGGCGCTGGAAGTGCACGTTAGGCCTGCTGGGGCGCAGTGAGTGTGATGGACGCGTGGCATGGTCAGGGTGGCCGGAGCCTCGCCGGCCACGAGCCCGCGGGCGTGGGTTCGGGTGATCAACGGCGCCGCTAGGTGCAAGAAGAAGAGAGCGGAGAGGACGGGAGGTAGCTGTGCTCACGGTGAACCCGTGGAGAGCCTCGCTGGGTCGGGGCGGTTCGATGCGGCGGCGACGGCGATGGGGATCTCCGCGCCTTGAGCTCGGCCGAGGTCGGGTAGTGGCCTGGGTGCTTAGAGCGAGGGGACTAGGCTAGCTAGAGGTAACGGGTGCGGCGGAGCTGCTAGACATGGCGGGAGGGGTATGAACGGCGGGGAGCACGGCGCCGACGGTGGCGCGCGGCGATGGCGCGCTGCCAGTTGGGGGCGAGCGAGAGAGGAGGCAGGGGGGGAAGTGAGGTGTCCAGGGTCGGGCGACGACGCTGGGTCGCCCAGGCGGCGAGGCGGCGAAGGGATGAGGCAGGGCGGCGGCCACTGCGTGGCGCTACGCGCGCCGGGCGGCATTAGTTGCTCGTCAAGCCGAGCCAAGCAGCCACATGGCGCTGCTGCCGGGCTGGGCCGGTGTGGCCGGTCATGCATGTAAGTCTTTTTCTTTTTTAAAGTTTTTATATTTTCAGAATCTGTTGGGGTTTTAAAATACCAAAACCCTTTTAAAAATTACCAAAATGCTCCTGGTCACTTGTTGGAATATTCCCAACATGAAACATTTTAGTTTGACAATTTTTGAACACTTAAAATATTTTTCATAATTTGAAATGCTCATTTCAGAAATTTGTGAATTAATTCTAGAACCCTTAGGTGACCTAGAAAATGGTGCACCTCCTTTGACATGGGTTCTGAACCCAACCAAAGAGGATGAGCATTTTGAAGGGCATTTCGGATTCATTGAAATAAATTTTAGTAAACCCTAGTTCTTTTAAAGAGGGGGGGGTGTTCTGGGGTTTCCTGCCTTCCCCATTTCAAATTCAGATGAAATTTAAACATGATGCACACCCTAATGCATGGTCTATCTGGGATGTGACAGCCAGCCCCCAAGCCAGCCAACATTTTGGATCCGTCAAAATGCACGATCCAGCTTGGAGTAAGCACCGATTCTTTAGGGAGTTCGGCCGTCCATTCGGGCGATGAAGTCCGCTGTAACCCGCGATTTTATAGCTCGTCGTGGTTTGTAGGTTATGTCAAATGGTAAGAGCTCGATAGCCCATTTTGCAATCCTGCCTGCTATGCCGCGATTGTTTATAATATCGCTGAGAGGTACTTCGGAGGCCACCGTTATTGAACACTCTCGAAAGTAGTGACACAGCTTCCGGATGCTATGAACACCGTGACACGCTATCTTTTGATAATGTGGGTACCGGATTTGCATGGAGTTAGAACAAGGGATACGTAATACACGGGTTTTTGAAGAGGGAATTTGTGCCCTTCGCTTTCGCTCAACGACGAGTACCGCGCTAACAACTTGATGTGTTGCTGCGATATATAATAACATAGGCTCGCCCAGTTGGGCGCGCCAGAACCGGATTTGTTGCCAAGATGGCCTTTATTTTTCGAAGTCCGGTTGTGGCAGCATCCGCCCATTCAAATGTTCGTGCGCCGGAGGAGGTGGTAGAGGGCGAGCCTTTTCCCAAACGGGATATGAAGCGATTTAAGGCCGCCACGCATCCTGTTAGTTTTTGTATCTACTTGAGGTCTTTTGGAATATCCAATTGTGACAGAGCTCGGATTTTGGCCGGTTTGCTTCAATTCCTCGACCGGATACGATGAAGCCCAAGAGCTTTTCAGCTGGTACCAAGACGATTTTTCCGGATTGAGCTTAATGTCATATGCTCGGAGGTTGTCGAATGTCACCCTCAAGTATTCTACTAGAGTTCCGACGTTTTGGTCTTGACGACCACATCGCCTATGTATGCCTCTACTGTTTTGCCTATCTCGGCAGCTTATATGTTTGAATCATGCGCTGATATGTTGCGCCGGGCGTTTTGAGTCCGGGGCATTGTGTTGAAGCGTAATGGCCCATATGGAGTAATGAATGCCGCTATGCTCGGTCTATCTCCGCCATCTTGATTTGATGGTATCCGGAGATGCGCCGAGGAAGCACAATGAATCGTGTTCGCGGTAGCATCGATGATTTGGTCGATGCGAGGGAGGGGAAAGGGTCCTTGGACAGGCCTTGTTAAGGTCTTTAAAATCGACGCAGAGGCGCCTGTGATTTGTCCTTTTTGGTACCATTACTAGATTGGCTAGCCAGTCCGGATGCTTTATATCTCCGATGAATCCGCTTCTAAGAGTTTGGCTAGCTCTTCTCCCATTGCCTGCCTTTTGGGCTCGGAAAGTCGCCAAGAGCTTGTTTGACCGGCTTGAACTTTTAGATATTTAGGCTGTGCTCGCCACTCATGGGATTCCCTGCATGTCCGAGGGATGCCGTGCAAAATGTCCCAATTTTCCGTATGAATTTCGAAAAGCGGCCTCGACATCGACTTAATTGTGCCACAATGGAGGCCGCTTTGTGCGGTCCGCTGGATGGACCTGAAATTTGACTATCTCGCCTCGCTGGTTTAAAAGAGGTGGTTTTGGACCTCTTATCGAGTATCACATCGTCCCTATCCACCGTGGAGCGCAGCGTAGCTAGTTCCTCCGCCGCTAGGGCTTCAAACAATGCCTCTAGGGCCAAGGCGGCTGTCTTATTTTCAGCGCTGAGTGCCGATCCGATCATCGGCGAGAGTGATTATCCCATTGGGTCCGCATTTTGAGCTTCATGTACCCGTAGTGGGGTATAGCTTGAAGATTGTGAATGCCTCTCGCCTAACAAAGCGTGATATCCGCTGCTCAATGGGGCCACTTGAAACGTGACCTCCTCGGACCTGTAATTGTCCGGTGAGCCGAACACTACATCTAGTGTGATTTTTCCCTGCAGCGCATTTCTCGACTAGGGATTATCCTCTAAACGCTCGCCGCTTCGCCAATGCGGCTCCAATAATTTCCATTTTATGAAGGGTTTCATAGATGAGGTTTAATCCGCTGCCGCCATCCATGAGTACCTTAGTAAGACGAAACCGCCTACTATTGGACTAAGGACCAATGCGGCCGGTGCTATAGCTGTTCGAATTTAGGTTCGTCGGGCGCTGAAGGTGATAGCCGTGTCGCCCATGGATTTGTTGTTGCTACTTGGTAGACTTCGCGAGGCTGCGGATTGTTCGCTTCGCGTTATTTGATGCGAAAGTCTCAAGACCGTTAATACCGCATCGGTATCATTGGGTTGGTCGCCTGGGCTAAAAAGCCCACGCCACTTTTGGCCACCTGCCGAGTATCCAACACGCCAAGGCTGTGTGTTGGAGTGGCGCCCATGTCGTGGATTTTGCAGGTCCGTTGAGCCAACCCTCCAAAGACGGTTCCATGCCCTTTAGGGGTTTTGGTTTTTGGTATTCAACCCGGTGCTTGATAATGATGCACCCTTTGTTCTCGACTAGGGATGTATTCGGGCCGGATTATCCCAAAATTTACTTTCGGTTTTCAGCGCGCTCCATCGCACAAGATTTTTGTACTATGGTCGCCAAGTCAGTAAAGCGTAATTTCGCTGACGACTTATGGCGCTTAGGATTCCTTGTCCGCGCAATTATTGCAGAAAATTGGGATTGCGCCCTCCTCTCGGCAGTCCTTTATCCTGTTCTAACCAGAGGAATCGCCCAAGAATGATGTAATCGCTTCAGCGGGCTCTTGCCGAATTCGAGAGAGATCGCTAATGTTTGGGTGGGCGGTGGAACTAGATCCGAACCCTGTCCAATTCAGGACTCAAGGGCCGAAGTTTCCGAACTTGAAGTTTGGATTTTGAGTGTTATCCAATGAGTCCAACCCGCCACCGACTTTAAGTTCGTGGCTTGGTCGACGTCCGTCCCTCTCAAGGGAATCCGCATGGAGGATCGGAACCGGACGCAACTAGTCTTTAAGATACAAGAAGAATCGCCGCATTGCTGCTCTATCACAGCAACATGATGGGTAGCCCGGGAGAATTGATCTCTCTCGATTGGTTTTAGGCCCGATCCGTCAGTAGTCTGTGGCGACTCCTGTGGCAGCGATACGATCCAAGAGCCCGCTTATGGAGGAGAGCTCGATCGATCTAACTGCTCGCAAGTTCCGACCTAACTCGAGATTGGTTTCGATGACTCGAGAGGTCATCGCCGCCAAGCTTGCCGGATCAAGCGGTCATAAGAAAACCACCTAGTCAAGAGTTCAGCCAGCGCCAAGGCTCCTTTGGCGATAGTATCGCCTCTAAAGACGAGATGAGGCATCCTACCGACGGCGACGCATACGAGGAACTCTCAATGAAAGCACCAATGTCGGTGTCAAACCGCGGATCTCGGTAGGGGGTCCCGAACTGTGCGCCTAGGCGGATGGTAACAGAGACAAGGGACACGATGTTTTACCCAGTGTTCGCCCTCTCGATGGAGGTAAAACCCACGCCGTGCTAGATTAATATTGATGATGTGTGTTACAAGAGTAGATCTACCACGAGATCAAAGAGGCTAAACCCTAGAAGCTAGCCTATGGTATGATTGTTGTTCGCCCCACGGACTAAAACCCTCTCGTTTATATAGACACCGGATAGGGTTAGGTTACACAGTGGTCGGTTATAATGGTAGGAGATCTACATATCCGATCGCCAAGCTTGCCTTCCACGCCAAGGAAAGTCCCATCCGGACACGGGACGAAGTCTTCAATCTTGTATCTTCATAGTCTTGGAGTCCGGCCAATGATGATAGTTCGGCTATCCGGATACCCCCTAGTCCGGAACTCCCTCAGTGATCATATACGGTCGATTAACGATGGCTCGTTATGGTCGGCCCATGAACGGATGATTCCAACTCTAGCCCATTTACGGCCCATATTGCGGTCTGTTATTGGCCCATGTTTGGCCGATCGACTATACGGCCCGTAGAAGGCCCATTGATGCTACGTTACGTAGAAGGCCCATTGATTCTACGACCCGTAGAAGGCCATTGTTTCTACGGCGCTTAGAAGGCCCATTATTTCTATGGCCAGTAGGAGGCCCATGGTAATTACCGTAAATATGTAGCCCATGGTTATTGTGGCCTAGTTTTAAGAAATAGGTTATAGCGGCCACTAGCAAACCGCAAAAAAAGAACTACACTGACTACAAGCAGACAAATAAACAAGAAAGCAAGGAAATAAATAAGCAAGCAACTTACGCTAGGCTATCACGACTATTACACATATTACATCCACTGGGCATCAAACTTTGCCACCAGTGCAATTATAGGGAACAAAGCAGCATATCATATACACTGGTTGTCAAAGTTGGCGACCAATGCAAATAAATGCCGCAGCAAAACAAGTCCAGAACTAAAACCACTTCAGAAGAGCTTAAGAAACAATATCCTGGGTACCCATAATGTTGGCAACATGGTTAGCAAGCTTATTAACTTTCTCTTGTTTGGCGCTTAAATCCTCCAACGCTTGCTGTTGCACCAGAAAGTATGCATCTAAATTCTGTAGGGGCTTCCTCAGTCCTTCATTTTCCTGTCACAACACATCTAATCGATGTCTTTCAACTTGAAGTTGAGACTCAAGAAGACGAACTGATTCAGCAGCGAGTTCAAGAGCTTGTGCCAGCAGAGTGGCCAAGAATCTAACACTACATCAAGACAGACTTTTGGGTTGTCTCACTATCGTCAAGATAGTTTTTATAAGCTTTCTTGGAGACCTACAAGGATGTCTCACTATCTTGAACCTTATCTGCATTACTTCCTTTACCATTGCGTAACGGGGTACTTTTCTCCAATATTTTGTCTCGCATTCTAAAATAGAAACAAGGCATACATCACAGGTTTACTATGTTGTATATGAAACTCATTTTGGTAAATTAGTTCAGAGTAAAGTGGACAGGATAAAACATGAAACAAACATATATCTATGAACCATGGTCACTTTATGGTCTATATCATTCTAGTTTTTGTTGCCAAATCAAGATAGAGACACAGCTCAAATAACATTTGTTCAAGACAAAGCGTAATAGATATAATATAAGTGTGGAAACTACAAAGGAATAACAACACTTGTAATGTGCATGACATGAGAACATAAATGTTCAATTGAAACTGAAATCAACATAGAGCAAGTTACAACAGCAAACTAGTTAAAGAAACAGGTTTAAAACATACCTGTTGCGCCATTGGAGTTTCGATTCCATCCTTCAAATTTGAAAATAGTTGGTATGAGTAAATACAGTGATGCAAGAGCAAAGGAGTCTGAACCATAGGTACAGAACCTGACCTGAGAACAATACTTCTTCTGCTTTAAGCATTGAGTAGGGATTTGGAGTGGTGGTCCTCGTGCTTTGGGCACCGCAGTTCCCTTTACTAACTGCTCGTGTTTGGGTGCTCGTGGTGGAGACAAGTCAGTCAACTGAACTAGGTTACTATCTCGCTGGGTTGGGGTTAGAAGGGTTGTAGGTGGTTCTCTCGTCCAACTAGGTCGGGTATAATCTGCGAGAGTTTGGGTAATGTGCAGTGGGGCTGGTTCTTGGGCAAGTACAACCGTGGTTCTATTTGCATCAATTGGTAGCACTATCTTTTCTGAAGACCATGTTGTTACTCCCTCAAATACTGCCATAACCCTCTCCAATTCAAATGGATGATAAACAAGAAAATTAATTGAATGTACAGACATTGTATGATTGCAATGGATAGTGGGGAATAAAAGAGGGCATGAAATAATTCGCATTTATGTTGTCTAAACAAACAGGATAGCATGACACAATTTCACATATATGTTGGCTAACTAAATAGGATAGCATGACACAATTTCACATATATGATGCCTAACTAAAAAAGATGGAAAGACATAGTTCAAAATATGATGACTATGTAAACTGTATGACATGATATAACTATATAATGTGTTTATTAAATAGGTTGGCACGCCATAATTCACATACATGCCGCCTATGGAAACATGATAGCATGATATAATCCACGGATAGAATGACATAATTCAAAATATGATGACTGTAACACTAAACATGATGAGATGATATAACTATCTGATGTCTTTATTAAATGGGTTGGCATGCCATAATTCAGATAGATGTTGTCTATGTAAACATGATGGCATGATATAATTCAAATATATGATTTATATAGTAAGCAAGTAAGCAGATGGCAATCGCATATATGATGTAAAAACTAAGCAATGCAAGACAACATGCATGACATGAGTAATATAACCCTGCCAAGTTTGAGCATAGACCTCAGGGGGGAAATAGGACTGATCACCAGTCTCTGAATCCTCCTCTGAGGAGCTATCTGTAACTAGCAAGATGTCTGCTTCAGCAGGTAGCATTGTCTGCTCTGAATACCTTGTTTTCACTCCACATACTTCCATCATCGCTTCAAATGGCTGATGCACAAGAATAGTAGTTGAATATACAAACGTTGTCGACAAATGGAACACGTAATACAAGAAAAGGATAGCATGATATAATTCACATATATGATGATTGGCTAAACAACATGGCATTGCATAATTCACATATATAATGCATTGCAACAAGATAGCATTGCATAATTCACATATATAATGTCTTGAAACAAGATGGCACTGCATAATTCACATATATGGTAATTAGACACTAAACAGGTGCATTCACACAAAGCATGTCTAAACTAATCAAATGACATAGCAATGCATGACACCATACGCACGATATGAGCAACATAACCCTGCCAAGTTAGCATACACTTCGGAAGGGGGGAATAGGACTGGTCATCTATCTCTGAATCCTCCTCTGAGGAGCTATCCGTAACCAGCGAGATATGCGCTTGCCGATAGCATAGTCTGCTCAAGACCTTGTTTTCACCCAAATTTTCCGTCACCACACAAATGGCTGATGCACACAAAGAGTAGTTGAATGTACTAACATCGCTGACAAATGTAATACATAATAAAAAAGGATGGCCTGATATAATTCACATATAAGATGAGTGGCTACAGGATGGCATTGCAAAATTCACATATATGATGCCCGGCTAAACAAGATGGCGCTGTATAATGCACATATAATGATGAAGAAACTAAACAAATGACATTCACACAAAGCATGTCTAACTAAGTAGATGACATATTTGATGTATAAAGTAAGCAATGCAAGGCACCATATGGATGATATTACCAACATCGATGCCAAGTTAGGGCGAAGACCTCAAGGTAAATAGGAGTGGTCTTCCTTCCTAATCCCCTCGTAATAGTTTTCTTCCACTCAAAGCTCGCCTCTCTGTTTCACATGTTCGGGTTCCATTGTGTACAATAATTGACATGCATAGGAATAAAACATAGTGAGATTATGTAAGGAGTGCATGCAGAAATCCAGAGTGATGGTAGTAACTCGTGGATAGACCCAAAACCAATGATAGCAAGCAGATAATGGTTTAGTTAAAAAATACAGAGAATGGCTTCTTTACTGTTTGTTTCCCACCCAACATGAAACTCATAGTAGACACGAGAGATTAACCAGATAGTAGATAGATACTATTGATTGCGGCCCCTATATGTACCCCACAACAATTTAAAAACTCAAGTTTGACCATTATTTTGGAGCTGACTCAGAGTCTAATCGGTGAACAGGACGATAAAGTAGCATGTAATATTAAGCGATGCATAACATAAGCAGACACGAAAGAGTGCGACCTCTCTTGTGGACCCGTGTAGTCCTCGAGGTCATTTGCTCGTTTGATGATGGTAATGCAGTTGTCGTGGCTACCGGCGGCGGGGAAGAAGATCTGAGGCGGTGAAAGACAGTCTGGAGGCCGGATCTCTTCTTGCTGGACCCTTTTGTCGTTGGAGCAGCTGAGCTGGGGTGGATGATGGCGCAGCAGGAGCAGGACAAACCACACAAGGTTTTCTTTGACAACTATCTGTAAGAGAAGTAATTCTGTAAGGGCTCGTTTGAATTGGAGGATTCTAACAACGCAGGGATAGGAAATACACAGTAATAGGATAGGAATGCACGTGCAAAACAGAGAATTTAAAACACAGGATTTCTCGCCAACTGTGTTTGGTCTACAAAAATGGAAGATCACATGATGCAAAGAAGCATGGTGAGATTGAGTCAAACCACAAGAAAATGTATGGTTATAATGCTATTATGCTACTATCTCTTAGTCTTGTGCTTCATGAATAGGAATTTGAAAAGGAGGACAAGTGTATATTAAAATTCCTACGATTTTTCTTTCAAGGAGACACTAAAGGAACAAATCCTACAGTTTTCCTTTGCTCCATTACTTTGAACCAAATGCATGAATAGTAGTACCATAGGAAACTTTCCAATTCCTATGTTTTTCCTTCAGTTTTCCTTTCAAGCACTGGCGATTCTAGTAGGCAGGCATGAGCAGGGAAAAGCCTACACTCTCAAAAATGTTTATGTGCTACTTCTACTACTTTGGACCCAGGCCACTGCCCTACTAGCTCAACTCCCAGGCCCATCTACAAATGCACAGCTCAAACGCACAGAGATAAATAATGATGGCGTTCAAGAGAGTCCATCACGGATAGCTAAGTTGCCTGGCACCTCACTACTTGTCATATAGTAGGAGAAACTAATCGATTTCACGTTACTACGTGTGCTCAAGGACAATATATATATATATATATATATATATATATATATATATATATATATATATATATATATATATATATATATATATATATATATATACATGTAGAGTAAAAAGCGATGCAACAAGTGTACAACCTCTTTGGCAAAGCCATGTCGATCTCAAAGATGATTGGGTTGGTCGGTGAGGATGCTCCTGATGATTTGGCTGCTCTGAGGAGGGAAGAAGATCTTAGGCGCCTAGAGATGGAGCCCGGTACGCCCTGCTGTGATGGAGGGTTTCATCGTTGGAGCAGCTCGTGAGTTGTATGACGGCGAGGTCAAGCAGTGACAAGAGAGACAATGTTAACTCGAGTGGAATTCTAATAGCATCTCCAATAGATGATGTAAAATACATAACCACAAAGTGCTAGATGTAAAATACATCAGCCGCTCATCTCTGAACTTAGTCGTTAAACTGAATTTATTCATCGAAACTAAATTTAACTATCGAAACTGAATTTAACTGTCGAAACTGAATTTTGCTATCGAAACTGAATTTTACTGTCTAAATGCACTAGTAGCAGAAAAGCATTAGCAGCAGCAGTAGCGCCCGGAGCAGCAGTGCGTGCCAGAGACGAGGCAGCTGGTCGTATTGTAGCATCTCGGGTAGCAGCTGCAGGGGATCGAGGGAGAGCAGGATCTGCTGCTCATGCAGCAGCAACGCGCACAAGAGTAGAGCAGCATCGCGCGCAAGAGTAGAGCAGCAGCGCAAGCAAGAGCAAGAGCGAGAGCAGCAGCATGAGCAAGAGCAAGAGCAAGAGCAGACCAGGCAGGGGACTGAGAGCAAGAGTAGATTAGCAGCGCAAGCGAGAGCCAAAGCAGCAGTAGCTCCTACTGATGTGGACTTCACCGCCGAGGGAGCGACGCCGCCGTGGATGGAGCCGCGCCATGTCAGCTAGGGACCGAGCGCCGGCAGCACCGTGAGATCGAATTAAGAAGAAAATGCGGCGATTAGTGTACAACCTCTTTGGCGGCGGCGATTAGGCCTCAACTTCATCCGAGGTAATGGTGATGATGCTGCTCTTCCGGTGCTACAAGTGAGGACGTCGGTGTGGGAATGGAGGTCGCGCGAAAGACGAAGGGAATGTCTGGGCAGCTCCTTGAAGGTGGAGGACGGGGTGGCTGAACCGGCGGGACGACGAGATCGACGACGGATCCTCATCCAGTATGGTGGATGAGGGACGTCGAGGTGTTACTGTGGACGACGTCGTCGGGGAAGAGGCTCTGGCTGGGTAGCGAACGGAGGAGGGTGTAGGGCTTCGCGGTTTTTCGCGGCCTCGGTGTACGAATGGGTGGGCGGATGGGATGGGAGGGGGAACCATGTCTTAGGGACGCGCTTGTCCAAAATGTGGGGTAAGTTATGAAAGTAACCCCACTGATTTGAGCTAGGCGGTTCTTTTAGTTCAGGGGTACCACGGGCATTTCGCATGTCGGGATTTCGCAGGAGGTGGGAGTTTTCGCGCGCGTTGTAATTTTGGGATAGGAAGGCGTGAGTTGAGATGGAGGGAGTTTTCGGAGAACAACGAGACAAAGATATATCTGAAATATTTCGGGGTAACAGGCGCTGGTTGAAATTTCCTGACAAGCCTAACGGTACTGCATCAAATCAATTCGCACTTCCGATTTAAAAAACAAAAAGAAATCAATTCGCACCACACAAGAGAGTCTAGTCTCGCAATGTATCAAATCCATTCCACTAGAAATGCCATTCAAAACTTTGAATTCATGTTATGTTCAATTAAAATATTTCACGATATAATGCATGCAACCTACTACTCAAATGAACGCTTTAGTGCATTCCAAACGATATACTACCGCTCAATATGAACTAAATTTGAATTCGCTTATATTTGAATAAGATCTACAATCATGATTGTTGTGAATTTAAACAATTTGAATTGCTTATCTATTTTAATAAGATCTACAATCATCATTATTGTCAAGTTAAACCATCATTTTGTATTATCTTCATAGCACATGATATGATTATCGCCGAGTTAGATATGAACTATGTGTACTATATGTACTGAACTCATTTTTGAATCCACTTTATGTTGATTTGAAATCACAAGACATTTCAAGCTCTAGCTAGATCTTCATAATCTAAACCATGTCTCATATGTATAATGTGTTTATCACATAATGTATGGTGCCCCTACTCTGCCTACAAGTATTTAGATGTGAGTTGCAAATGCCACACATTACCACAAATTCAAATAAAATGTGAGATTGTTCGATATATAGTATGGTTTAGATTGTTCGATATTTAGTTGTGATCTGCAAAATGCCACACATTATCACAAATTCAAATAAAATGTGAGATTGTTCGATGTATAGTATGGTTTAGATTGTTCGATATTTAGCTGTGAGTTGCAAACACCACGCATTATCACATTATAGTATAACATGTCCAAAACCACACCACGCCAGATCACCGCTTATATTCATGCATGCATATATTTATAACACTATGATCTCCTATTCAAATATATGAATCCACTTTCATATCGAATTATGATCTTTGCTAGTCTCTTAAACTGTCGGGGAAGAATCGATCGTGTCTCCGAGCACCCACGGACATGGGTCCCTTTGTGGTTCTGGAGGGGGCGGAGATCGCAAAGAGCGGGTCGAGGCGATGCACACGAGAGGGTTTTACCCAGCTTCGAGCCTCCCAAGAGATAATACCCCTACCGCTGCTTTGTGGATTATCTTCTTCTTGCTAGGGAGCAATGCGGCTACAAAACCTAGCCCTAATGTGATGAACTAAGTCGAGCTGGACCGAAACCAGCCGAACCCCCACGCTTCCCTCGGCCTCCTTTATAGGCACAAGGGGTTACCACATGTGGCAAGTAGACAAGGTTACAATGGTAAAAACATAGGTAGGTACACCGCCTGCACAAAGGTACAGAATCTATACCTAACTCGACGGCAAGGGACAAGGGTCATCAATGCCCGCCTGGCCGCCTCAACAAAGGTAACAGGATCGTTAGGCGCCCGTCCGCCACGATGGTGGCTTGTCACTGTTTGTTGCTACTCCCGCTGGCTGCACAGCCCATCGACACGCTGCAGATTTTGGGAGAGCCCCTGGTGACACGCTACGGGTGAGCTGAGCGAGATGGAGAGGTCGCCTCGCCTGCAAGCGCCTTTGCCGCAAGGGGACCTTGTCGCGCTTTGGGGTTCAGCGCCCGCCAGCCTTCCCGGCAAGCTCCTTCTTGCCGGGGCCTCGCTTCTTTGGCGCCTGAGGGCCTTCCCGACAAGCTCCTCTTGCCGGGTCTTGACTACTTTGTTTTGAAGGGCTCCAAAGGAGCCGCCGAGATCTTGGTGGCTATCAAGCCAGCCTCGCCATGGGCGCCAGAATCGTCTGCAGACGAAGTTCGGGGTACTAGGGTACCCTTACCTAGTACACCGACAGAGCCCCGGCCTGGGCCACACACGCGCCAAGCTCATGGGCTGTGCCCAAAATAAAGGCACGGGCGCTGCGGGTCTTGATTACGCCGTTATTTGCCTTGGACCCACCACGCCTCCCACTTAACGGCACGCACTGCACGTGGGCGCCGTGGGGAGATTGTGGGCTTTTAATGGGAAAATCAGAACGCCTGCCCCTCCTCTTTATAAGCGGAGGAACCGGGCAGACGCCCACTTGCCTCGCCGTCACATCGAAAACCCCCGCCGCTTCCCCTTCCTTCTCGAGCCAAAGAGAGCGACGCCCGCCTCCATTGCTACCGTGTCACCAACGCCGCGGCTTCTCCACCTTGACTTCTATGGCAATCAAGGCCGATAAGGGAAAAGGCATGAATTGCCGAGGCGCAGCGCTCGCGGCGCTGCGGAAAGAGCGGCCTCTTCGATCCCCGCCGACAGAAGGAGCTGCGGAGCTGTATTATTTTCTCGTCGACGGTGACCTGGCGATCCGCCAGACGAGGGTCATCTCCGCCGCCACATCTCGCCAAGGTCTCCATCGGTACCCCTTCTTCGTGATTTTTTCGCGCGGGCTCGCCTCGCCTTTTCTCGAAGTTTTTCGTGATGTCATGAACACCTACGGCCTCCGCTTTCTGATTTCACCTCAACGCCGCCCTCACCTTGGCCGCTGCACATCTCTGTGAGAACTTTGTCGGGTCCACCTAAATGTCGCCTCTTCCACATTACTTCACCCCACAGAGAGAGAGGAGAGCCGCTGTCGGAGGAATTGCATGGACCTCTAGGATCGGCAAGAAGGAAGCGATTTTGACGGAGAGTTGCGCAGCAAGTGGGAGGAGTGGAGGGCTGACTGGTGCCGGATCTTAGAGGAGGAGCCACAGCCTTTACTGCCTCGCAAGAAGACCCCTATAGTTCGCGGTAACGATTGGAGCAACTTACGCCGGAGGACGACAAGTTGAAGATTGCCACGACGAGGATTTGCGCCCGCAAGCAGGGCTTACCGTAGGGCAGTTGGCGCGACCTCCTTCGCCGCCGCATTGCACCCTTGCAGGAGAAAGGAAGACCTGCTTGGGAATTCCGTAACGCGGCGGATATCATGAGGCTGCGCCCAGTGCCTAAATTGGAATTTCACCACCTCGAGCTTGACGGCATGCCGCGGAGCTGTTCAAGCCCCGGCCGATAACCCCGGATGGTGCATGTTGTCGAGGGAGTTGTGCCTTGTGCAACAACTGCCGCTTGATCGCATCCACGCGATAATGCCGTTGTGTGATTCCCATGGGATTGTTCCAACTTGGCAGGAACCCGCCGATGACATAGTGCAGCAGTTCTTCGACGACTTGTCCGAAGTGTCGGTCCGCGCCGACGAGAAGAGGTGGCTCACCCACGACACCACCGCCAGAGATGGCGCGACGCCACAAGGGGTGGAGGAGGCTGCAGAGCCGCCGCCGGTGCGCTTGGGTTCACAAATGAGGAGGCAGAGAGGGCCGAGGCGGCAAGCCTCGCCGACCAAGAAGAGTCCATCGGTGAGGAGGAGCAGCATCGAGCCCGACAACTACCCGAGGAGCCTCGCCGGGGCGCCTCCTCCACCGCCGACTAGCTTGCCGCAGGAGGAGCTCGCCGCCCGCCAGTGAGACGCCTCCGAGGGCCGAGAAATGGTGGGGAGCATGCGGTCCAACAGCCGCCTTGCCGCCTCGACGCGCTTCCACCGCTGCAAGCACTCAAGCTGCTGGAGCTGCCTCATTTCGCCACGGCGACATGTGCCTGTGGCCTTCGAGTCGTGGCTCCTGCACCCGCTAAGCGCCAGAGGGAGTCTTCCCCAATCCGTCATACCGAGCAGAGTTTGATCTCTCCGCCTCAGCCCGAGGAAGAAGAGGAAGAGTAAGATCTTGCCGCTGCTATTTGTAGTCTTCCAATTTATTGCTTTATCTTATATCCGACCGTTCCACTCTAAACTTTCTTCTTCGTATGCCAACTCAGAGGGCGCCAAGAGGGCCAAGACGCCGGTGGTCGCTGCCCTCGCACGACTTCAGAGCAACAGGGGCACGTCTGGGACTCTCGCCGGATCCGCAACCCTTCAAAGCAGAGCAGCCTCAAAGACAGCCCCCAAAGTAAGTATCCGGTATGCTTCCCGTGGTTAGCGCGCTTGAGTGCTTTTTCCGCTACTTATATTTGGTTTGTTGGATTTTTGTAGGAGCAGAGCAGCCACATCATGGAGCACCGGGGCTACCCCGAGGTCCAGCCTCATTAGGAGGCCCCGAGGCCGCCTCCCGAGATTCTCGCTTGCTTCAACCACGCCACCAAGGGAGAATTCTCCGCCAAGGAGCGCCTCCGCAAGGGAGGCCCGACAAGGACTGGCGCCAATGACCTCCGGCAGGGAGGCCGCGCCACAGCCCCACCGCAGTAACCTTCTTGTCTTGATAATTTTCCTTGCCCTGCTTCTTCCGCTTCCCTCTTTCAATACCTGCTTGATTTGTGTTTCTCCTTCGACCATCGATCCATCTGCCGGAGATCCGATGGAAACCGAGGCTGCCGGCGAGAAGACGCCGCGGCAACAATGTCGACGCCGCCAACATGGAGGAGGAGGGAGCTGGTGCCGACAAGCCCGCCGTGAGGAGGCTGCCGAGGCCGGTGTAGAGGCTGGAGGAACCCGCGATCGCGACCGACGGCCAGGAGGTCAGCAGAGCGCCAGCGCCACGCCGACCGCCGATCCCCCGCCACCGATGCCGCACTGCACTCGAGGAGCTCCAGCCCGCCGCCACCGAAAGCCGGGCGAGGGTGTCTTCATCAAGCTCCCATGGGCATCAAGCCCAGGCGCCACCAAGGGGAGACCTTCGATGCGGAGCTGCTTGCTCCCGCTGGCCGCCGCTGGTTGATGCCCCGAGCAGCAAGCAGTAGCAGAACCCGAGGAGGAGCAGCTGCTAAGGAGGTTGCTGCCGCCTACCGCGCTCGACAAGACAAACTGAGTCTGTGAAGGCGCTTGTCGCGAGGGGAGAGCTGACTTGAGAACGTGCGGAAGAGCTCCAACGCGCCAACAAAGAGACTCTCCGGACATAGCAGAGGCTCGTGGAGCAGCTTGTCGAGGAGCGCATGGCCTTTATCTTGGAGAAAGGCGAGGTTGAGGAGCAGCAGAGGCTTGCCGGTGAGAAGCTCTCCGCTAGAGAAGGTGAGCTGGCGCAGCGGAAGATCAACCTCGACAGCTTTGAGGAAGATCTCGCCGCGCGCGAGCAAACGATCGGCGGGCCGCTTCAGGAGGCAAAAGATGCTGCCGCGGCTGCCGAGGCCGCCAAAGGGGAACCGGAGACGAGGGTGGCTCAGCTGGAGTCCACCCTCCAGAAGAGTGCCGAGGAGGTCGCCGGGTTGAAGCGCGAGCGTGAGAAGGACGCTTATACCGGGCGAAGCTGCGTGGTCGCTGGCTGAAAAGATCAAGGAGATCGATGCCGCCAAGGACGCCAAGGCGGATCTCGAGCTGAAATTGACCACCTTGACGGAGACGTTGAACGGCGCCGTGGAGCGGGAGACGGCCTGCTGGAGAAGATCAAGGCTACTATGGAGTTGCTGTCGAATGCCGTGGACCGCCGTAATAATCTTTTGGGACAGCATAATGCATTGGATGAAGGTCTTGTGGACACCGCCACCGCATCCACAATGAGTCGATAGAGTTGGGGATGACAGATCTTGATATTCCACCGACGAGAACCTCCAACCCAGCCCAAGCTCAGCCTATTCTTCAAAGGCGGTTATGGTATCCGCGGCTCCGGATGAGGTTCCAAGCAATTGGTGGAGGAATCACGCCAAGTCTGTGCCGAGGCTCTCCGTAAGGTGTTGATGAAGGTGGCCTTCCGCAACCCAAAGGCCGACTTCTCCAAGGCCCTCAAGTCCCGCCCCATCCGCTGATGTCGGTTACCAAGACCTTTGTCGCACTCCATCGTGGACAGGGTGAGCGGAGTCAAGAGACTCGAGGGCGACCGCGGGACTAGGCCGCCAAGTCTATCTTTCTCTTGTCGCCAGATCATGTTTAGCTAAAAGCTATTAGATCTCGCGACAAGTTATCATGTAATATATACTATCTTAGGCAATCGAATGCAATGTTATTTCCTTTACTCGATTTCTTCCTTGTATGTCTTCACCCCACGCTTTCAGGAAACTTGCCGGCAGCACCCTTGCCGCGAGCGCCGAAAAGCGAACTTCAGCAGCTCGTCAAGGGTCGCTACCGCAAGCAACCTTGTCGCGACTAGTCGCAGCTCACTTAAATCGCTGAGCAGACTCAAACAAAGTAAGGGCCCACCAGTCACGATTTGGTTCCTCCGCCACATGTGTTTTCCATACAAAGTACTATCGCTCGAGGAAGATAACTTAAAATTTAAAACTGGTCGCTAAACTTAGCAACTTAGCTTTTATGTTGTCCGCCTTCCGCAAGGCGATAGTTCCTCGCGATGCCCACACCATTATCTCCTCCTCTCCCCGTAACTTGTGGTGGATGAACCTTCTTCTTGTTTGAGAAGAAAGAAGAGAAAAGAAAGTTGTGGAACCTAATGGCTCATTATCGCTATCAAAAGCGGTGCTGCACAAGATGTTAGTAAACACATGCATATATGATTATGAAAGCATGTATTAACAAAATGTGCGCAACCATAGGCTTTATCGATGCACGGGTCTGGCGCCTCGCTTTGTACAAAGGATTACATGCAACAGCGGCAAGACTTGTATAAAGAGTGGTTGCCGGAACGGGTTCCGCAACCGCTACCATGGGTAAAACTTGCGAAGAAGCTCTATGTTCCGTGAATTGCTCACCGAAAGCCATCTTCGGTCTCAAGGCGGACAGCGCCGGCCTAGTGACTCGCTTTTACCCGACAAGGGCCTTCCCACTTCAAGGCCAACTTGTTGGAATTCTTGGCGGATTGAACGCGCCAAGAACAAGGTCGCCTCGAAGCTTCCGCATTAACTTTGCGGCTATGGTAGCGACGCAAAGCTTGTCGGGTAACGAGCAGCTCGTATAGCAGCTCAAGACGATTTTCCTCGAGGAGCAGCGCCATCTTGTCGCAGCTGCTCTTGCTCAAGCTCATCATAAGCGAGCACTGGCGACCCGTGATACGAAGTTCCGTGGGGAGAACTGCCTCGCCCGTAGACTAGAGCAAAGGGTGTCCGCCGCTGGCTCGACGGCGCCGCTCGACGACCAAAGAACCACCGGTAGCTCCTCAATCCAGCCTTCCTCACTTGTGCAGCCTATCGAAGTTCTGGTCTTGAGTCCTCGCAGCACTTCAGCGCTTGCCCTTCGCTGACCGCTGCTTCTCGGATGAGCAACGGAAGCAAAGCAGATCTTGGCGCCAAGATCTTGGGCGATCGCATGAAGGTGCGATCGTGAACTGTGCCGCTGTCGGTGATGATCCGTTAGGAATCCCAAACGGCAAACAATTGACTCAAGAACTTGACGGCCGATCGTAGCTGTCACCTTCCTCACCGGTTCCACTTCCGCCACTTTGTGAACTTGTCGATTGCGACGCATAAGTATTCAAAGCCCCGACAGCTCGGGGAAGGGGCCGAGGATGTCGAGCCCCTGCATCGAGAAGGGCCAGGATAAAGGGATCGCCCGAGAGCTTGAGCTGGCTGGTGTATCTGCTTTGAATGGAACCGCACGCTTCACACTTGGTTACTTGTGCGCTTGCATCCTCGAGGGCTTCGCCGTAAGAAACCTTGCCGAAAGCTTTGCCGCAAGTGTTCTTGCGCCAATGTGGTGACCACGATGCCTCCGTATCTCCGCCAATAGCTTTCGCCCATCTTCCCGCAAATACACTTCAATTTCACTCCGCTGAGTCGCCTTCGCATGTGATGTTGTCAACAAACCGGTACATACTTGACCGCCGGGCTACTTTTTTCCGCTTCTTCTTGCTCTTCGGAAGTTCTCCGTTCAAGGAAATGGACGATCTGCTGCGCCCACGCTGGAGCCAGGCTCGACAACAAGGACTAAAGGCTCATCTATCACCGCGGACCATCAGCTTCTACGGCAAGGACCCGCGGGTTCGCCGGAGTCGATGATCCCCGCTGCTTGCCGGAGCTAAGCTTGTCGGGAGCGCTTGCTTCAACGATACAAACTGTATGGTTTGTCGGAGCAGACTGCTCCTCGCTGATATTTGCGCTGGTTTTGGGGACCTTTTGGCGGCGGCTTCAGAGCTCTCGCCGAAAGTAGTCGCCGAAACCAATTTTCTCTTTTGCTCGTCCCGCTGATGGTGTCACGGTTATTGAGTCAGCTTGAGCACAAAAATCCCTGGTTCCATGTAACTTAAGTGCGGCACATTTGAGAGGTCATCACTATATCATTTTGTGCTCTTGAACGGTTCCATTTGCAGTGCCTTCAGTGCTCTTCCAGCTTCCTCACTTCATCGACGACGCTCCATCAACGGACTCGTAATCTTTATTTACTTGGCGGACGACAAGTTGTGAGTCTCCCTAACAATGAGCTTCTTAATCCCAAGGTCCACCGCATCTCGAGACCGCAAGCAAGCCTTCATACTCATGCGGTATTATTTGTTGCTTGTTCCTTGGGAAAGTGCATTTGGACTATGTACTTGAGGCGCCTCCTGGTGCGATAAGCAAGACGCCAAGACCGGGCGCCTTTGCAGCGAGAAGGCACCATCAAAGTACATCAGCCATTCCTTATTTGCCTCCTTGACGGGATGCTCGCTCGAATTTCTTCATCTTATGCTACGCCCACTCGCTATGAATTCTGCCAATGCCCCGCTCGATAGTTGAAGTGCTTTAACTTGAGACCAAAGCTTGACAGCCCAATACCACTCAACAATCCTGCCTGCTTGCTTCGGATTTTGCAATATCCTCTTCACGGAAAGCGAGTGACAACTGTTATCTCATGTGCTTGAAGTAATGGCGCAGCTTTCTCGAGGCCATGAGGATGCCGAAAAGCAGCTTCGCACACCGTAGTACCTCGATCTAGCCCCCGCAAAGGGAACCGACAAAGTAGACTGGCACTCGCACCATCTTCTTCCGTATCTTGTCGCAACCTCGCGCTGGTCCCGGCTAAGGGACCGTAGCTTGACGGCGAAGCATCTTGCTTGTCGCTGGATGCGCCTCGCCTCGTTGTCGGCTCATCATCTCGCCTCCTCTCCGCTACTAACGCAGCACTAACCACTTGATTGGTCGCCGCTATATACAGCAGCAACTTTTCTTGTGGCTTAGGTGCGACAAGTATTGAGCGGAGGACAGTATCTCTTCAAGTCTCGCAGCAGCAGCCTCCGCTTCGGGAGTCCATTTCATTGACCTGCCCTTTTCAAAATCTTGAAAAGGGTAGGGCGCTCTCAGCAGATTTAGAGATGAACATGCCGAGAGCAGCCACGCAACCGCAAGCCTTCGATATCCTTGACGCGCTTTGGTGCTTCGATCCGCTCAATGGCCTTGATCTTGTCGGGATTGGCTTCAATTCCCCACCGAGATACAAAGAACCCGAGAAGCTTGCCGAAGGGACTCCAAACATGCACTTCTCGGGTTGAGCTTGAGGTTGATCTTGCGCAGGTTTGCAAACGCCTCATCCAAATCTTGAACCAAGGTTGCCCTGCTTTTGCTCTTGACCACTATGTCATCCATGTAAGCTTCTACATTTCGTGTATCCGAGGTCCAAAAGCATCATGGACTACCCTTGCAAGGTTGAACCGCATTCTTCAAACCGAAAGGCATCCGTGATAAAGCAAGACGCGCTACATGGTGTGATGAATGCGGTTTTCTTCATCCTCTTCGCCATGAAGATCCGATGATATCTCGAATATGCATCAAGAAACGAAAGCAGATCGTGATCCACCGTGGAGTCAACAATCTGGTCGATACGCGGCAAGGGAAATGGGTCCTTGGGACAAGCTTTATTAACATCCGTGAAGTCAATACAAAGCCTCCATTTCCCATTAGCCTTGGCGCACCACTACCGGATTGGCCAACCACGGGGTGGAGGACCTCCGACAAGTCCCGCCGCTTCCAATTTCTTGATTTCTTCGCTATGAACTTGGCGCCCACCGCTCGCTTCCTAACTCTTTGCTTGACGGGCCGCGCGTGAGGACAGACAGCTAGGTGGTGCTCAATTACTTTCCTGGGAACGCCGGGGATGTCAGATGGTTGCCATGCAAACACATCGACATTCGCCCGCAGGAAAGCAACGAGCTCGCCTTCCTATTTAGGATCAAGCGTGGCGCTGATGGTGAAGGTACCACCAGGCCGCCCTCCTTGGCGGACACCTTCTTGGTCTTTGGCGAGCTGCCATCGCCTTGTTGCACTTGCCGGTGGAGCTCGATGGCGCCCTCGACGGTAGCGCAGCACCAAGAGGTGCGCTGCCGGAGTGGGCAACAGTGTTTCGCCGACCTAGTGGTCTTCTTCTTCCCCGGATCTTCAGCGTAAGTGGTTTGCTATCCGTCGCGCGCCGCTGCATCTCGGAATATTGTCGGCGAGAGATAAGCGCGCTTTTCTTGTCGCCATGGACAGAAATGACGCTATCGGGCCGGGCATCTTGAGTAGGTTGTATGCATAATGAGAGGCGGCCATGAACTTGGCGAAGTGCCGGACGGCCAAGTATGCCATTGTAGGGCAATGGGAAATCGGCGACGCCAAACGTGACCTTCTCGCCTGAAGTTGAGCTCGCGTCAATGTTACCGCAACGTGATCTTCCCTTTGGGCTTGCTCCTTCCGGGTTGATTCCTTGAAAGTACCAGCCTCTTCGAGCTCGCCGTCAGGATTTGAAGTTTCGGAGCACCGCGAGGAGATCAAATTCAGGCCGCCCCACTGCCAACCAGCATCTTTGTGACCTTGAGGTTGCGGATGGTTGGTGAGACCAACATCGGCAAACACCGACCGCAGTGATGCGATCGGTGATCCTCAATGTCAAAGATGATGGGCGGCTGGACCACTTCGTGAGGTTTGCGGACTCTATGGACGGTTCCGCTGCATTGACCTCACGCATCCATTGCTTGAGTTGGCGGTGCGAGGTATGCAGAGACGCACCGCCATCGACGCAGCGACCTCTCGCTGCCTTTTTGAAACTCATGCTCATCGCCCATCGCCCTCATCGCCCTCGCCATCTTCATCTTCATCTTCTTCCTTGTCGCGCCACGGGAGGTCTGTCCCCTTGCCGCTGCTTGGCCTTGCTGCAAGGCCCTCCCCGACCGGTCTCTTCTACTTGCCGCACCTGCACCTTCTTGGGCTTTCTCCTTGTCTCGCCGCCAGATTCAGCTTTCAGCTCAACAAGCTGCTCTACTTTCTTGCAGCTCGAGATCGTGGGCCCTTGGTGCGGTGGATTTACAAGATCGCTTGTTGAGCTGCTGTGTGTCGGCGCCGCCATAGCTTGGCGGTCGGGCGCCAACGGCAACCTCCTTGCCGAGCCACCGCCTTGGCTTGGTTGGCGCACCATCCTTGCCGGACTGCTCGACAACTAGTACTTCTTGGTTTTTCTTCCTCCCGTTGTTCGCACCGCTATTCCTTGCCGGGCGATCACCTCACCGCCGACTCGCCCTACATTCTCTCCTCGAGTCTTCTTCCTTCTTCAGCTGCAGGCACACTTGTCGCCAGGGCGATAGCTCGCCGACGCTTTTCACTTTGCACATCGCCATCTCCTCCTCATCTCGCGATTTCGGCCCATTCTCGATGGAATGCACCGATCACCGCAGCAGGTGGACGCCCGGGATGTTGTAGTGCACTGATCAATCTTCGATGAATTTACAGAGACTCCTCCTTCCGGGCAAGCAGGTGGAGATCACTCTTTGGCTATGAGGCTTGTGGTCACCGTGAAGGCGCCAACAAACTGGTGGCACAAATCTGCCCAAGAAGAAATAGAGCTCTCCGCAAGTGCATGAGCCAAGATCCGACGCTTGGCTTGAGCACCAAGGGAAGTAGTTGGCGAGGATCTTGTCGCCTCGCCCCCGCAGCCTGCACCGCGATGGTGTAGATGCTAAGGAACTCCGATGGTGTCCTGCCGCCGCATTTCTCCCAGCACGCCTGGTTTCAAATTTTCTTGTCGGGCCACCGGACTTGCCGCAGCTCACGATCAACGCAGGGCAACCCACCGCAGACGGCAAGTCGCCGTTCTCTCGGCGCATGCATATCGACAAAGGCCCGCGCGCTGGTCGATTGACGGCGCGCTTTCTTCGGCGCCGATACGGGTTCGAAGCGCCCTCTTCTTGCCGCTCTCAAGAACTTGGCGCTGGTCGCGACGAGCTCGCGGATCCGACGATGCCGTGGAGTCGCTGTCGAGGTGGATCCGCGAGTCGGCGATCTTGGCTTCGGAAGGGGAGTGCACGGGTGCACCTCGCAAGTCTGCCGCCATCGCTCGCGCTTTGTCGCCTTGCCGCTGCTGCGGCGCCGCCGCTGCCGCGGGACGCCGCCGCTGGCGGCCGGCGAGACTCAATTGTGGTTTTCCACCGCCGACCTTATCGGCCGCCGAGGGTAATCTAGTAGTAATCGAGCTCGCCAAGGCTTCCGCTGGTGTGGTTGGCGGCAAGGGCGACGGAGTGAAGAACGGATATGCTCGACTCCCAACCAAGTTAGAGGAGCAGCATCCCGCCTCAGCGATCGCATTCCCACTCGCATCGGCATGCCGAGGTGCATGCGGTCTCGAGGGCCTCGGATCCTCCAGCTTGGCCTTGATCCAAAGATCGATGGTGCCGCGGGTATCATGACGCCGTTCGCCCCGCGCCCCCGAGATGGACGCGTGCAGATTCGACGCCGACGCCGCGCCGCCGCTGTCCTTGGACCTGGCGGCATCGCGGCTTCTTCGACGACGCCGGTCCCTCCGCTGGCGTTTCCATCACCGACGGCCCGGTGGTGGTGGGTTCGACGCGATGGCTCAGCTGCTGCCAAGGCTTCTTCTTCGGTGCCATGTCGACAAAGACGTTGATGGAGTTGCTAGTGCGACCGCCGACCGGTTCACACAGCTCGACGCGCTTCTACCGGGCGCGCCAAAGATGTCGGGGAAGAACTGATCGTGCCCCACGAGCACCTACGGACCTGGGTCCCTTTGTGGTTCGGAGGGGGCGAGATCGCAAAGAGCGGGTCGAGGCGATGCACACGAGAGGGTTTTTACCCAGCTTCGGAGCTCTCCGAGAGATAATACTCCTACCGCTGCTTGTGGATTATCTTCTTCTTGCTAGGGAGCAATGCGGCTACAAAACCTAGCCCTAATGTGATGAACTAAGCTCGAGCTGGACCGAACCAGCCAACCCCTCTACGCTGCCCTCGGCCTCCTTTATAGGCACAAGGGGTTACCACATGTGGCAAGTAGACAAGGTTACAATGGTAAAACATAGGTAGGTACACCGCCTGCAGACAAAGGTACAAGAATCTATACCTAACTCGACGGCAAGGGACAAGGGTCATCTACGCCTGCCTCGGCCGCCTCGAACTGTAACAGGACCGCTAGGCGCCTCCATCCGCCACGATGGTGGCTTGTCACTGTTTGTCGCCACTCCCCGCTGGCTGCACAGCCCATCGACACGCCAGATTTTGGGAGAGCCCTGTAGACACGCTGGCGGGTGAGCTGGAGCGAGATGGAGAGGTCGCCTCACTCGAAAGCGCCTTGTCACAAGGGACCTTGTCGCGCTTTGGGGTTCAGCGCCTGCAGCCTTCCCGGCAAGCTCCTCTTGCCGGGCCTGCTTCCTTTGCGCCTGAGGGCCTTCCCGACAAGCTCCTCTTGCCGGGTCTTGACTACTTTGTTCTTGAAGGGCTCTAAAGGAGCCACTGAGGATCTTGGTGGCCATCAAGCCAGCCCTGCCGTATGCTGTAACTCTCCAGACGAAGTTCGGGGTACTAGGGTACCCCTACTCGAGTACACCGACATAAACCCACACAATCCTCTAACCTTTGTAGCTAGCACTAACTTTCTCTTGTGCATGCACACACCCTCCTCACCCTCCCTCCCTCAGCATTCTATCCACCATTCACATTCATTTTTTTCTTTAGGTCATTCTCCCACGGTCTCCACAACTCCTTTCCACACACACCGATCGATAAACCTCCAAAACGATGTCTGCCACAACATACACACGCACCTTCCATCTCCTCCTTTCTGTGTCCATGCCTCGTGTCTCTCATACGGTCCCACACACGTGTAAACTCTCACCCCTCTTTTCATCGATCTCACAATTGCACACTCCTCCCCCTATCTAGCTAGTAGGCCTCTCGCACCACCTCCTAGCTCCATTCTCTCTGTCTATCCGTCTCGCTAGGCCTTATTTGCCTCTAACAAATGGATGTACACCGACCGATCTAATGCTATACATATAGCTAGCTAGGTCTTTATAACTCATTTTCCCCATGAGTCGATCGATCTACCTCATTAGTTATGTGTCTTCCTTCCTCGACAAACAACAATTTATTTACCGATATAGTTAGGTCTGCTTACCAAACACATGGTCCCCCTTCATCATCCATGCATGCGTCCTGACACATCTATCACGCACATGCACACACAGAAACACATCCCCACTCTTATTGATAATATTGCAGTTCTACCCTCAGTTTGTCTAGTAGGCCTCTCCCACCATCTTCGAGAAGCAACTCCATGACCCATCCAGCACTCTACCCCTCTACCTCTCTCTCTCTCTCTCTCTCTCTCTCTCTGCCCAACCTATTTCCGCCCTTACTTATGTATGGATGTCGACCGATCTCCTCAAGACATAGCTGGGTCTCCTTCAACACATATCCGAGTCGATCTACCTCTAGTTAGGTCTCCGCCCCTCCCCCCACACACCGATACATCGAGGGCTCTAGTCATGTCTCCCTGCCACACACAAACTTGCCCTCAGGTCCTCCGACGCTCCGTAGGTCAGTCTCCCATATCTTTGACTTGCACACACACAATTTCGATGGCTCTTTCATCAATCTCGCACCCACCCACTTGATCCTCTTCGACTCTATCGATATCTATGACCCTCCTCTCTTTCTCGTGGATCGCCTCTATATATGATATAGATAGGCCTCTATTTCACACACATTGCATGTGTCAAATTTTTATTTGAGATATCATCGACACATATTCCCACAAATACATTCATAAAATCACACCCCACAACAAAAAACACTCACGAACGCACACGCCATCTGTCTAGGTTTGTATCTCTCTCACACACACCCACGTAGGTGGGAGACATTGTGACGCCCTCGATCCAATCGTACACTAATCATACACGCATATGTGTACGATCAAGATCAAGGACTCACGGGAAGATATCACAACACAACTCTAGACACAAAATTAAAAATAATACAAGCTTTATATTACAAGCCAGGGGCCTCGAGGGCTCGAATACATAAGCTCGAATACACAAGAGTCAGCGGAAGCAACAATATCTGAGTACAGACATAAGTTAGACAAGTTTGCCTAAAGAAGGCTAGCACAAAAACAACAACGATAGAAAAGGCAAGGCCTCCTGCCTGGGAGTCTCCTAACAACTCCTGGTCATCGACGGTCTCCATGTAGTAGTAGGCATCGGCGGTGTCATCTGGCTCCTGGGCTCCGACATATGGTTGCATCAACCGGAAAGAAGGAGAAAGGGGGAAAAGGGGGAGCAAAGCAACCGTGAGAACTCATCCAAAGTACTCACAAGCAAGGATCTACACTACATATGCAACATTATCAAAGGAAGGCTGTATATGTGGTCTGGGCTACGTAAATGCCGTAATAGAGAGAAGGCTCTAGTCCTATCAAGACTAGCATCTTCCGAAACCACCATTTTGCAGCAAACAGAGGGAGTAGAGTAGCATAAAGTAAAGTAGTAGAAGTAAGTTATCAACCTCGCCGAGATCCTTTCTCGACTCATGAGAAAGCAATCCCAGAGCCATACTATCCAGTTATCATCACAATCCAGTTCTCATCACCATCCAATTCTCATCACAAGTATCCAGTTCTAGTTGTATCGATCGGGATACAACTCCAAGTGTCCATTACCATAGGACAGGCTACCGATAGATGTTTTCTTCCTTGCTGGGGTGCACCAACTTACCCACCATGCTCGATTAACTCCGGCCGGACACACTTTCCTGGGTCAAGCCCGGCCTCGGCCAAAAAATACGCCGCAACCCGACCTAGGCTTAATAGAGAGGCCAGCACGCCGGACTAAACTTATGCCCCCAGGGGTCATGGGCCATCTCCCCGGGAACTCCTGCACATTGTGAACGTGGCCGGTGAGCAGACCTAGCTACCTCCTTCAAAAAGGCAGGTGCCTACACAGTCCAACCCGGCGCGCGCCGCTTAGTCGCTGACATCTATTAAACTTCGGCTGATGTATACAACACAGAACGCCCATACTATGCCCACGTGATAGTTAGTGCTATCAGTCCAGATGCCCCTTGGATCAAATATCCAAATCGTAGTGGATTAGGAGCGCGCGGTAACAAGTAGAGACTCACGAAAGATGTGACCTCGCTGTTCTGCCTCGAGGACTTGCGGCAAGGGCTAGGAATGCCCGCCACGCCAGATTTATCTCGCGGCACCCTCCAGTCAACTCGACTCCACATCACTCACAATTAAGCTCGCTGGTACCTCGTGGTCGCACCCATCTTTAGTAACATGGTTCGGTAAAGTCATAGTAATCATAGTAACTGTGTGTTTTGTAAACATCAAGGAAAACCCGAGGAATCACCCCGTGAATTCCACTGATGTAGTCGCCAAGGTGAACGTAAGAGGATTCACCGAGGTCCACACTTGAGGGGTTGCACGACAGAGTCGACGAAGTGGTTAAAGAGGAAATCACCGGCGACCACGATCGAATAATCACACTACAGGTTAATATCGGTGTCGATGAGGTCTCACCCCAGACTGATAGTAACCCAAAGAGTGTCAAAAACTAAGGGAAGTGATGTGCGTGTCGGGCCTGGTCTTCATCCCGCTGATCGGTCTTCGATTATTCAACAAGTCCGACAAAGTGGGGTCACTGATGGATCTCTACAACCTATACTAAGCGCTTTAGGATAAGTAGGTAAGGTACAACAAAGAAGTTACAAAAGCAAAGCTATGCATCGTAATAGGAGCAATCAATAACAGAGCAAAATCTAATGCAAGCATGAGAGAATGTAATGGGCTATATCGGGATGATCAGTTGGGGGGCTTGCCTAGATGCTCGGCAAGGAGGGGTCATCGGTGACGAGTCGATCATAGCGCATCGGCAGCCATGTGGTCTACCAAGAGAAGAGGGGAGAAACAAGAAATATAAAGCAAACAGAGGTATCACTAAGCATGACAAGACAATACATAGGGCTAGGCGTGTTTAACGCGGTACTACATGTTGCGCATTTAAGGGGGCAAACATCCGATGATGATTTCCCAAAAGAGAGGCGGATTTCGCATGATGAAAGAGAGGGGACGGTTCCATGTTCAGCATGCTAGGGGCATGTGATGATGAACGGACCGTATTCGGATTCGCTGGATTTTTCTGAGCAACTTTCATATAGAAAACATTTTCATCCGAAGTTACGATTATTTTATATGAATTTTCTAAGTTTTAAACATATTCGAATTATTTATATTAATGTAAATGGAATTATGACGTCAAGACAAAGGTCAAGATGACATTAGCAGGTCAATGCACTACCGACTAGTCAAACTGGCTGGGGTCCCACATGTCATTGGCAAGGCTTAACAATGCTCATTTTAATTTAAATGTAATAATTAGTGATCGGACCCCACTAGTCGCTGACTCATTAGTGTAGCTAATTATGTTTATTTAGGAAAATGTTTTAATTAGGTTAAAAGGCGGGGGGGCGGTGTCGCTGGCACCGAAAGTGCCCAACAAGAAAATTGACCGGTCAACTCGTCAACAGGGGTCGGGGCCTCACCGGCAAGGACCTGTGGTGGCCCTGTGTGTGCTACCAACATGACCGGCGGCTTGACGCCGGTGACCTCCGTGACGCGGGCGAGGCCTCGGGTCAAGGCGCTGAATCGTCTATAGGCGGCCGTTTCACACGCGCGAGGGTGCGTTCGAACGAGCGAACGACGCCACGTCGAATGGTGGTAGAGGCACGACCGGACATGGTCGGTAACGTCGGCGACGACGAGTATGGACAGCGGCGGCTTTCGGGCGGTCGACGAGGTGGAGTTCCGGCGCCGGCTCGGGCTTGCTTGCTCGCCTGAACGAAGCGGAGCGAAGCCGCGCCCTATGGTGGCGGTGAGGCCGGAGGAGGCCCGTAGCGACGGTGACGCGCGGTGAGCTATGCGGCGGAGCTGAGCTCGGCCATGGCGGACGCGGTGGCTACGGGAGCGCGAGAGGCCAAGGGAGCAAGGGAAGCGGAAGAGGGGCTCACTTTGCGGCACGCACGGTGGCCCTCGGAGATTTAGTAGCAGCAGAGACGGCGCCGGAGATGAAGAAGATCGACGACAGCCGGAGATGGGGACAAGGACGAACGGCGGCTGCGGTGCTTCCTGGTTCCAGCGGTGGGTGCCACTCGAAGGAGTCGACCCTAGCGAAGCTCACCGATAGGGTCAGCGGGCGCGGGGCCGCCGGTGGCCGTGACAACGACGAAGGGCGGCGGCGACTGTGCTCGGAGGTGGACGAGGAACGAGGGGGGAGGCGAGGAGAATCTGGTGGGAGAGGGAGAGGCGGAGTGGCAAGTGGGCGAGTGGGAGGCGAGGGGGCCGAGGCGTCGGGGAGGCGCAAGCTTATCCCTCGGCTGTGCATCGCGGTGAGGCGGGTCCAAGGGGACGGGCGCTCAGAGCGGCTCGGGTCGGTGAAACAAAGGGGAGGTGGGAGACGACAGAGAGGGGAGGGGCCACATGGCCTGCTATGCCAGTGGGCCGAGGCCCATGGGGCGCTGGGCTACCGGGCCACCGGCCCGCTTGAGGGGGAGCCTTTTCCTTTCTTTTTTTAAAGCTTTTCTGTTTTAGCTATTTTAGGCCACTTAGACATTTTGCAAAAAAACTTGGTTCACCACCAATATTACCAAAAGAATATGTTACACATGATGAACATTTTAGTTTTCATGTCTGAGCACTTTTAAATTCACTCATAATTTGAAATTGAATTCAATTGGAATTTAAAAATAGAAAGGAGACAATGATGATCAAACACCTGTTTAGCAAAATGATTAACTTAACCCTAGGGGTTACTGTAGCGTCATTACACCGGGGTGTTACATCTCTCCTCCTCTAAAAGAAATTCTCGCCCCGAGAATTAAGAGGTAGAAGGGAACAGGCCGGGGTATTCAACACGGAGGTTATCCTCGCGTTCCCAAGTGGCTTCATCTTGAGAATGATTCGACCATTGCACCTTGAGGAACTTGGTAACCTTCTGGCGGGTTCGACATTCAGCTTCTTCAAGAATGCGGATAGGATGCTCTTTGTATGTGTCACGCCCAATATGCGACCCTATCCAAAAGGAACTCGACGGTCCCACCAAGGATAGACCCGCATATTGAAACGCTTTTGCAAGGTGGATATCATTACATCAACATTACATAATAGATGGGGATACATACATAAGGCACAAATGCCACAGGAATACATCAACATCATATACAAGATCAACATCCGACTATGGATGAAGCATAAACAGTAAACTCAAACAATATCCACCTCATGAGCCCAGCTGCCGACCGAACCTATCCCCGATCAAGAAGAAGCGTAAGAAGAACTCCGGCAAGCAAGCATCGCCTCGCCATGAGCATCGCAAACCTGTACCGCAATCGGTGGTGTAGTAATCAGGAGCCACGAGGACTCAGAATCCCATTACCATGGGTATCAAGACTAGCAAAGCTTAATGGGAAAGGAAGGGATAAAGTGGTGAGGTTGCAGCAGCTAAGCATATATGGTGGCTAACCAACGCAAATGAGAGCGAGAAGAGAAACAAAGGAACGGTCGCCAACTAGTAATGATCAAGAAGTGATCCTGAACTCCTACTTACGCCAAACATAACCCGTAAACCGTGTTCTCCTCTCGATCAACCCCAAAAGAGACACTCACGGTTACGCACACGGTTGGTGTATTTAGAAGAGTTTACTTCAAGTTTACTACAACCAACATTAACAAATTCCCATCTGCCACATAACCGCGGCACGGCTCGAAAGTTTAAACCCCGCAGGGTGTCCCAACTTAGCCCATGATAAGCTATCGCGATCAACTAAGGATATTCTTCTCCCGGAAGACCCGATCAGTCTCGAATCCTGCCACAAGACATTTCGACAGAATAAACAGACCAGCAAGACCTCCTGTGCCGACACCCGATAGTAGCCGCACAGATCTCGCCTCGTGCCACGACCGGATGAGCAGTCCGCATAACTAAAACCAGGCCTCGAAGTTTCCCGAGGAGGCGCCAAAGGGTTTCTAGTTCGACCAACACTTAGACAAGCATTGGCCCGGGGCTAAATAAAGATGACCCTTGGGTTAATTACTCCCAAGGAAATGTAGGTGGCGGTGAGGCAAATGGTAAAACCAATGTTGGGCCTTGCTAGAGGAGTCTTATTCAAAGCGAACTGTCAAGGGGTCCCATAAATCACCCGACCGCTTAGGGACGCAAAATCCGGGAACATAATACCGATATGACGGAAACTAGGGCGGCAAGAGTGGAACAAAACACCAGGCATAAGGCCGAGCCTTCCACCCTTTACCAAGTATATAGATGCATTAATAATATAAGAGATATTGTGATATCCCAACAAAATCCTGTCCACCATGGAGCAATCTTCATCTTCACCTGCAACTAGCAACGCTATAAGAGGGGCTGAGCAAAGCGGTAACATAGCCAAACAAGGTTTGCTAGGAAGGGTAACAAAGGTCAGAGGTTCACATGGCAAATTGGGAGGCTTGAAGAGCAAATGATAGGTAGCGCAGAATAGCGAAAGAACGAAGCAACTAGCATAGCAATGATAGTAATGAGATCCAAGGTGACGGTCATCTTGCCCGAAATCCCACAAGGAAGAAGAACGAGTCCATGAAGAAGATGAAGCCACGAAGACGAACCAAGCGTAGATGAACGAATCCTCACGATCGCAACGAAACGGGAACTATCGAGAAAAGCACACAACATGGTAAACACACCACACATGAACAAGGCATGATGCACAAACAATCATGATGCATGACAAGACTACATGAAGCTACTCATGGCAAGAGATGATGCAAACAAGAGCAGCACATCAAAGCAAGTTTAAATGAGGCCGGAAACAACATAGAACAATTCCGGTAAGTCCTCATATGCATATTTCTAAATTGGTCCAGATCTGAATAAAAATTATGTTCAAGTTGTTAAACAGCAAGTTAAGATGCATCACGATGATCTAGACGAAATTCTAGTCAAGTTACATATAAAGTTCATTAAATTCGGAGCTACAGCCTAGAAGATATGAGCAAAACAAGTTAAA
>JAHIAM010007412.1:0-22389 GCA_021605205.1 Aegilops longissima | reverse complement strand
CGGTTGTACTTGAATTCACTGTTCAGCCTAATATCGCCAATCCATTGGATTCGCTCTTGCGCTGATTGTAAGTCTCTTCGGATCTGTCTTGTACAACTCGCGAGGTCATCAGCAGATCTTTGAGGTTCCTCACGACGCCTGTTCCGCCGCCTTTCCCGACTGATTTATCAGTAGCTATGAGCTTCAAACTGAATGGTTTCACGCTCAAAGGCTTCAGAGGCTTGCGCTTGCTCGGACAAACAGGAACTGGCTTCGGAGAATTAGTTTGATGTCAGAAGAATTCTGCAAACGAATGCGCACTATGAGAACCAAGGATTCTCCCACGGACATGTACCTATGACAGATTAGAGATGTGAGGGAAGGGAAGAGGTCATATGCATTCTCGTAAGATTTTGAAGATAAATCAGTTTGAAGACATTGACCTCATGATGCGAAGACATTCACTTATACGCTGGGAGTTGGTTCCAGATTTGTACGAATCCGTGAATAAGTACAAGTGAGGAATCTAACTAGTTGTGAAGCTTAAGTGAATATACTAGGCAAGACGAGATGCGCATGTAATAGATCTAACATAGTATGGGCAGAAACCAATTTTGGCGAGTAGGATGAATCTTGAAGATCAAACAGATGATAAAAATGGAGTTATATTTACCACTCGAAGAACTGCTAGACGTGAAGAAGAGGAAGCTGAGAAGTTCAGTCCACCGTGCCCTAACTTGGCGACGGAGGACACCTACAGCGGCGGCGGAGATGACGATGTTCGCGGCCGGCGTGAGGACGACGGCGGAGAAGTCGCGCAGCTAAGCGCTTCGCCGGGCGTTATCGAGAGCTAGCGTGGCGCTTAGGGTTTTGACGAGGTGGAGAGGTGGAAGAAGATTTTCTTTACCGCAGGGACACGATTTATAAGGTGTGTGCAGCACAGCGCATTATGCAGTGTTCTCGGCGGTTCACATCCGAGGGGCACGTGGCAAGCATGCAACATGCAATGAGATGTCCCACGCTCCCACGCCCGCCAGTTTGTTTGATGGTCGCTCCGCCTCCGGATTTCAACAAGAAGGATGAATCATTTAAAACATACTTAAAGTTTGTCTCGTGTTCTTCACCGACAAGGACGCAGAGAAGACATTCGACAGTTTCAATAGAATGCATATGATTTGGACAGATAGAGTTTGAGATAGGAAGCATAGAGAGATTGGGGTCCGATCACATTCACTTAGTTCAAACGATTCAACTTGGAAGACATAGCTATAAGTGAATGCTGTAGAGGATGAACAATATCTATATATATATCGACAAAGAACCAAATCAACATAGTGAAGAAAATCATGAAGATAAGTTGAAGTTGAAGACAAATCAAATGCGTAAGATAATGCAGAATTAACGCCATGAGTGAAACACTTCAAACAAAGAAATTTGATGGTATGCTACTCCATCGATAGGAAGTATTAGACCTGCACATCGCACACAATTATAGTGGCGCCCAAGTCAAATTCCACGTTAATGTATTCACACTCGTAATGTAAGTCTTCATTGATTGAAGATATATGTTACTCGCAGTGTTGCACATCTAAGTCATCAACATGCATAAGTGTTAGGATGTGTGCTTGATCACAGGACATTTGAGGATTCCAAGATATTTAGCTCACACCGTAACTTGCAAAACCTTTTCTCATCCAAGGGTTTGTGAAGATATCCGCCAGCTTGCTCTTCAGGTTGACGGAATGATGTCAATATCTTTCTTCATGACATGATCCCGAGAAAATGATGACGAATTTCAATGTCCTTTGTCTTCGAAAGTGCTGGACTGGATTGTTGGCAATCTTGATGGCGCTTTCGTTGTCGCAGAAGAGAGGTACTTGTGTCGATTGATGCCATAGTCCGTGAGAGTTTGTTTCATCCATAGAAGCCGAGCACAAGCAGATCCAAGCAGCAATGTATTCAGATTCAGCAGCTTGAGAGTGATACACGCTTCGCTTTTGAAGACCAACATACAAGTGATCGCCCCGTAAAGTGACATGTGCCTGATGTAGACTTGCGATCCACCTTGTCACCAGCATAATCAGCATCCCAAAATCCAACCAAATCAAATTTTGAGCCCTTTGATACCATAATCCGAGTGTTGGGGTGTGAGCCAAATATCAAGAATTCGCTTCACTAAGTGATGCGACATTTTGGTGCCGCTTTTGAATCGAGCACACATGCAAACACTAAGCATAATATCTGGCCTAGATGCACATAGGTAAAGTAAGGAACCAATCATGGAGCGGTATACCTTTTGATCAAACTTTACCATTGTCGTCGGACCCGTGATGGTGTTTATCGGCATTGGCGCCAGATATCCTTTGCACTCTTGCATTCCAAACTTCTTCGCATAATCTTGGAGGTATTTTTCTTGAGATATAAAGATGCCATTCCTTGGCTGATGAATTTGAAGACCAAGGAAGAACTTGAGATCTCCCATCATGGACATTTGATATTGCTCTTGCATCATGTATCCAAATTCATCACTATACTTCTGGTTGGTGCAGACGAAGATAATGTCATCCACATATATTTGGCATACAAACAGTTCACCATCATATGTCTTCGTGAAGAGTGTGGGATCAAGGGATCCAGGTTTGAAGCCTTTGCTCTTCAGGAAGTCTTTGATCATGTTGGTCGTGCAGTAATGATAAGTTCCTCTTCAGTCGCTGTGCTTCAAGGCATGATTTCACCAGCCTCCCATCAGCTTGATAGATTCGCTGGACGGAGCTTCGCCTAGTGTGCTTGGCAGAACTCTCTTTGTGAACCATTGGTTTCATCAAATCGCACGCCTACAGCTTTCGACGATTTTGTAGAGATAAAGGTTGAAGACTCAGAGGAGTGCGAGTCCTTTCCAGAATCGAGCATGAAGCCTTCGTGAGCCTTGGGTTCAAATTTTGACTTGTGATGGGGATCCTTGATCCAAAGACTTAGCCCCAAATACTCAAGTAGCCGACATTTGGCTTCTTGCCAAGAAGGAGCTCATAGGAAGTTTTGCTCGTAAGCTTATGGATATAAACACGGTTGATGACGTGACAAGTCAGATCAATGGCTTCGTGCCGTAACTTTCTTGGTGTCTTGTACTGCCGAGCATCGCTCGAGCCATCTCAATGAGGGTTCTGTTCTTGTGCTCCACGATGCCATTTTGCCGAGGTGTGTATGGAGCAGAGAACTCATGAGTGATTCCCATGGTATCCAGATAAAGATCAAGTCCGTGTTCTTCAATTCAAAGGCCGCTATCACTTCGATATGCTTGATCTTGACGCCATAATTGTTCATTGCTCGATTGGCGGTTGCCCAAGACATCTTGCACTTCAGCCTTGTAGAGAATTATGTGCACCCATGTGTATCTTGAGTAGTCATCAACAATGACGGCTTATAGAGACAGAAGTTGTTGTGAGGGTAGAGTAATGAGTGGGGCCAAACAAATCCATGTGTAACAGCTCAAAGGGTTGAGATGTCGTCATGATTGTCTTCAAGGGGTGCTTTGCCCTAGTCATCTTTCCAGCTTCGCAGGCACCACACAAATGATCCTTCTTGAACTTGACACCTTCGATGCCTATGACATGCTTCTTATTGGCAAGTGTGTGTAAGTTCCTCATGCCTGCATGCCCCAGCCTTTGATGCCAGAGCCAGCATTCTGAAGCTTTTGCAAGAAGACATACGGCAAGCTATGGACCTGCTGAGAAGTCTACCATGTATAGATCATCTTTCCTATACCCTTCAAAGACTTGCTTTTACCAGTGTCAGCAAATGTGATGTGACTCTTGTCCGATGGACGTAAGGTTGAGTCCATGAGAAGACTTCATCACCAACATATGATTAGTGCATCCACCGTCCATAATCCATTCTCAAGCATGTGGTGTCATATCCTACAAGATGCTTAGGGGGATAGGCTTCACCAAGAGCATTGTGAAGCATAAACATTTGATGTGCAAGTGGATTATTGAAGCTTAAATCAAGATTAGGACTGATAGGATGAATGGCAATCGATTCAGAACAAAATACATAGTGGGACCATTTGGGCATTTGATCTTGTGCCCTACAAGATGTTTTAGGTCCCCAGAATAGCATCGACGCCTTTGATTTTCGGCCGAGACCCTTTCCTGCAAAAGAGAGTTAATTCTTCTTAACCACCCACATCTTCGGGGTGGCTTAGAAGCAATGAGTCTAACTGCAGATCCGAGAATTTCGCTTTGGTGCCCTAGCAAATAGCCTTGCAGGAGATGAATGATACTGTATGAATAAGGTAAAAGTTCTTAGTTCTATGAACATAGCGGTTTGAAGACACACGCCATATTCATAAATTTGAGTACGGTTTCCCGCAAAACATTGGCGTTAGGGTGACTCTGTGAGTCCTCCGTCAGTATGAAGCCTTTGGACCATATGATGCCTTAGGTCCTGGGTTTGTCTTCTTCCTGTGGTGTCATGATGACATACACCGAAGATTCTCAAGACAGCTTTTGGGCACCTGATCTTCTTCATAGGCGGTCCATTCCTGCAGCTAGTACCAATATACCGCAAACACTTCACCATTCGATTCTTGAACAGCTTATAGTTTGCATCAAAGGATTCATCAATGATAATAGGGTTAGCACAGTAAAGCCAGATAAGGTGGATGGATCCACCAAGGTCCCTTTGTAGCAACTCCATTTGGTTTTGGGATACCGCCAAAGCTTCCAGAGGAACCATCAACATTCATTTTCCTCTCAACCCAACACCTCTTTCCTAGGGTTTCGTTCGAATCGCTTTTGAGGACATAGCAAAGTGTCCGATGCCCTTTCGCACTTTTATACATCCCTGCTTTCAAGCAATGTCTTCAACCTAGCATTTTCATCAAGAATAGCAGTGGTATCCTCCGCAGAGGGGTTAGTTACCACATTAGTAGTTGAAGACAATGCAACAGTAGCAGCAGTTGAACATTCAGCAACAGAGGTAGCTATATCATGCTCAAGACATTTTAGACATGGTGGTTCAAATCCATCCTGAGTGGAACTGATCTGTTGAGCGCGAAGTGACTCATTCTCTTTTTGAAGATCTTCATGGGTCGCTCTCAATTTCTCAAGCTCTTGCTTCCTTTGAAGATAATCATATGAGAGCTTTTCATGAGTAGTTGAGAGCGTTTCATGACGACTTTCAAGTTCTTGGTACTTAGCATGAAGATTTTTAATGTCTTTAACTAAGGACTGTGAACGTGTCATTTCCGCTGCCCAATGTGTCATCGCTTTTGTCTAACAGTTTTGAGTATGTTCCATAGCTCTTGTTGTTCAGTTGCAATTTTAGCAAGTGTTTTGTAGCTGGGTTTGATTCACAATCAGAGTCATCTTCACTTGATGTTTGAAAGTAAGCATCACGTGATTTTACCTTGGCACCGCGTGCCATGAAGCAAGAGGGTGGGAGCAGGTCGCCCTTGTCATCGCCTTCAGATTGGTGTGGAAGTCATTGTCTTCAAGTGTTGAAGATGGACTTGGCAACATAGGCTGTGGCTAAAGCCGACTTGCAACGCCTGGGTCGGACTCCTCTTCAGACTCCACCTCCACCTCCTCGTAAGCACTCTCCTCCAATCCATTTCCTTGCCAACAAAAGCACGAGCCTTGCCGATGAGCTCTTCTTATGAGATGAAGACTTTGATGAGGACTTGAAGAAGACTTGAAGAAGACTTTGAAGATTCTTCTTCTTCTTGTCATCGTAATCATATTCCTTGCTCTTCTTCTTCTTCTTCTTCTCATCGTCCCACCGTGGACACTCAAAGATATAGTGTCCAGCTTTTCTTGCACTTGTGACAGTTCTCTTCTTGTAGTCATGAGTGGAAGCTTCATCATTTCTTGAGCTGGATCGTGAAGACTTTCTCAAGCCTTTCTTCCTAGTGAACTTCTCGAACTTCTTCACAAGCATAGCAAGTTCCTTTCCAATGTCTTCGTGATCATCGTAACCGCAATGATTCTTCTTCAGATGAGGAAACAACTTTTGCCTTCAAAGCGAAGTTCGCCATAGTTGGGACCATAGATATCTCTTTTCTCGTAAAGTCGAACTCATGTGTGTTGAGCCTCTCAAGTATATCGACGGATCGAGTGTCTTGAAGTCGACGTTTTGTATCATGAGGGCAAGGGTGTCAAAAGAGCTGTCAAGTGATCTCAGAGTGTCTTGACGATTTCATGCTTGGTGACCTCAAGGCGCCGAGAGCATGAAGCTCATTTGTGATGTCAAGGAGGCGATCAAACGTGAGCTGACATTTTCATTGTCGCTTTCTCTTGAAGCGGTTGAAGAGGTTGCAAGAACACCGATCCTTTGATCTCTCGTTGAGACACCTTCGCTGACCTTGGATAGCCACCCTGCACTAGCTTCGACGCTTCCAGAGCACTCACACAGCCATACTATCCTTTGGTCGATGACCACAGATGATGTTCTTTGAAGTGGAGTCCAGCTTGAATGAACTTCTTGACATCAGCAGGGTGACACCTTCACCAGATTTAGGAACGCCGTTTGACGACATACCGTAGGTCGATATCATCGGCTTCAAGATGCATGCGATCTTATTCTTCCAAAGAGGGATAGTCAGCCCATCGAACACGGGCAAGCAGCGGAGACTTTGATTATCCCCGCAATCGATATAGCTAAAACCCGTGGTTAAACCGAATCACACGTAACAAGGGAGTATCTTGCTCGATACCAATTGAAAGTGCTAGTTATCGACTAGAGGGGGTGAATAGGCGATTTAATAAAGTCTTCAAAACACGGATGTTTCAAGACAAACAATAGAAATGACCTAATTGATATGCAATGAAGATGAACTACAACAAGCAAACCATAGTCTAGTATGCAATAACATGAAAGAACAAGACTAATAGCAGCTTGGTAGTAGGATCAAGATGGAAGATAGTATGAAGCCAAACAACGATAGTAGTCAAGCAATGAAGTCAAACAGATGAGGCATATAAGCAATGACTTCAATAAGACTAACTCAAAGTAAAGGAGGGAAGGGATAGAACCAAATACTTGTTGAAGACACATGATTTGTTGACCAGTTCCAGCTTGTCGTGACAACTGACATCTGGTTAGGGAGGCTGAGATTCAACTCGAAGACCGCTGCTTTCACCTTATTCCCTTGAGCTAAGGACACACAGCCTCGCCTAATCACTCGTAAGTCTTCAAGGTAGACTTCGAAGCCTTCACAGATCAAGGCTCACCGCGATCCACAATGACTCTTGGATGCTCGAACGCGACGCCTAACCGGCCGGAGGATTCACAATCCTCAAGTGTAATAAGTCTTCAGTCACATGCATGTAAAGACTTCAGTGATGCCTAACACTCTTGGCTCGGGTGTTTGGGCTTTGTCCTCGCAAGGATTTCTCTCTCAAATGCTTCGAGGTGGGTTGCTCTCAAACGACAAAAGCCGCACTAAGTCCGAGCAGCCACCAATTTATGGTGTAGGGGTGGGCTATTTATAGCCACTAGGCAACCCGACCTGTTATGTCCGAAATGACCCTGGTCACTAAGGAACCGACACGTGTTCCAACGGTCGATTTCAAACACACACGTAGCTTTACTTGGGCTATAAGCAAAGCTGACTCATCCAAACTGGATAAGTTTTGCTCTCATTGTCTTCGCTGAAGACATAGGATTTGGGTTGAGCATCACTACCATTCTCGACTATGATCACTTGGACCCCACTTAACAAAGATGGTGGTTCCTACGACTCAACAAAGAAGAAAAGGAAACAACGAAACGACACGCCTTTCAAGGCCCATAGTCTTCACTCAATGTCTTCTCATGTCATAGTCTTCAAAGTGAATATCTTCACATACCACCATTGTCGCCAATGTCTTCATACATTAATAGGGTCATCTCCGTAGGTAAACCGAATCAATGAGGGACACTACCAAGTATCCTCGCAATTCTCACAAACGCATTAGTCCTCAACCACATTTGTCGTCAATACTCCAAAACCAACTAGGGGTGGCACTAGATGCACTTACAGTGGTGAGAGGCTCAAGGCAAGACAATGGGTCAAGGGAGGAGGGAGCAGCAGTCCCACCGGCGCTTGTTTGAGCGGCCGAGCAGAAGAGCAGAGATTGATGAAGACGACGGCCATTGGATGGACATCCAACATTCACCGCTTGTTCACAACCTTTTTTAGGAAAGCCTCAAATCTGTGGAAAACAGCATACAACCCATCTCGCCATTATTTCTAATAATTTACAGCCCATTTGATAATTCTTAAGGTTTTTGGAGCCCATATTCTTTTGTTAGCACTAGCAAAAGGCCCGTGTTGCAACGGAGAAAAAATCTCTCATATCTCTAGCTGGGTCATTTGGACAACTGTAAGTGGGTCGGGTTGGCAGGTTATGAGATCAAACCTCCTGCCGGTAATTTGATTTTTTGCCACTATTCGACATGGGCTTCAGTTTGCCGCCAGTGGGCTTTCTTCAACCAAAATGGGTGGCAAGTAACAAAACCAAATAGCGACGTGAAATTAATTGAAGCGGACCAAACAAAGCGGACTTAAACCAAGAATATCACCTCCTTTTAATAGTAGGTATAGATTACAGCCCATATTGTGGCCACTTTGTTAAAAAATTATATGAAATTTTGCATATTTCAAAAGGGTCCGAATTGTTTTTAATCCCAAATTTCGACTCACATTCAAACTGATTTTAAAATAAATGTATATCAATATAAAATCCAACAAATTCTCCACGATAAAAATTAATGTAATTTAAAATCTCAAATGAAAAAGATATTTGAAACTAATTGCCGGTTTGATGTGTTTTAAAATGTACAACCCATTTCTCATTATCGATAGGCTATTTTCTCGCCAGCCAAATGAAGCTCTCCTCGTCTTGAAAGATTTGCAGCCCAATAGGCCCGACAAAGTGACTTACTTGGCAAATCACAAAAAACTGGTTGTGGCCTTGGACCCACTGTCACCCTCTCCATCGACAAGACTTCTTCCGATGGAAGTCGGTTGTTGACCACATTGACCACGCCACGCCTAGAGCACCAAGGTGGTGGACGACGGCGAGGCCTAGGAAGAGGACGACGCGAGCCGGGAAGACGCGACAAAGGATGCCCACGCCGAGAGGAGTACGAGGGTTCACCGGTTCGGCATGGCGTGAGGCTGCTATCGCCGCAGTAACACAGGGTGTGGGTGAGTAGAGGATACCCGGGCCAGCAGTGGGAGTAGTAGGGGCGGTGAGGCCTCCGCTGCATCACAGCCGGCCACGAGAGGGAGGAGCAGCGGCACGACCGGGCGCTGCTTTGGGCGGCCGGAGCAAGAAGACCAGAGGTTGAAGAAGCACTATGGTCGTTGGATGGACATCGACGGTCACCGGAGCTAGAATCGTTTATATTGACTAAGTTGACAAAGCCCTCCATCCTCGCCAACTTAGTAGGCCCATTGTCAGCCACCCACTATGGTGGGTCCCAGCTAGCAGGGGTATTCATTTTTGGTGCGTAATAAGGAGGCACTTCCTCATGCGTGAAGATATAGCTGGTGGGTCCGACCGTCACCGAGGGGGGACGTTTTTTCGGAAATACAGAAGCCCTTCCCACGCATAAAGGCATGTACAAGGCGTAATAAGGAGGAACTTTCTTGCGGCGTACCATGGACCTCGTGGGTCCCAGACGCCAGTTTCCACGACAGTCCTTCTTCCGATGACTCAGATGTTGACCACGCCGAGCGCACCGAGGCGGTGGACGACGGCAAGGCCCTGCATCGAACGACCCGGAGATGGGGAAGACGCGGCAAGGAGTCGCAGATGGAGAGGAGGGAAACTTGACTGGTTCAAAAGGGGTGGGCCTACACTGCAGAGAATAACAGGAGGTGCGGAGGGAGGGATGGCCTGGCCGGTGGGGTAGCGTCACCGAGGAGCGAAAACAACGCCGCTGGACGCCAAGGCGGAGCAAGCGGTTCCGCAGCTACTGGGGAAGAAGACGAGAGATTGAAGAAGAATGTCGGCCGTTGATGTAAATCCAACGCCTTCTTAGGTTTCACCCATCGCCCACATGTCAGCCACCCATTTGTTTTTAGTCCATTTGGTGGGCTAGGTGAAACAATGATGTAGCATCTATGCAGCCCGCTTAAATCCCATTTGCATTTTTCTCAAACCATGGACTTGCTGGGCTGGGTGAAAATATCATGTTGGGCTAGACGAAGAAATGTTATAAAATATAAACACATGATTGCACGTCAAGAAAATCTTTGCAAGCTTATGTACGCAATCACTAGGAGTTAACTTGGCAAGTTATATATAAACAATTATTATTATTATTTTGTAAGAACTTTCAACTTACGTAAATAAAATATCATTTTAATTTGATGAGTTAATAGTACGGGGTATTATTATTTTTAGGCTAGACGGGACAGTTGAGTTGGTTCTAGGGAAAGTACCGGGAGAAAACTCAGTTTACATCGAAAAAGAAAGTGGAGAAAATTCAGAGACCTGGGTCCACTTGAGGAGAGGAATATGTTGGGAGGAAGGAGATTCAAAGCACGGCAGCCGAAAGTGAACTAGTTTTTTACTGACAAGTGAACTAGTTTACATACATAAGCAAATAGCCACTAAAAAGCAATCAGGTTAATGGGTTCTTAAAAGAAATATTTCGGACAAAACAGATAATTACGACACATAGGCTAATGCATGAAACACTCGATGATAAAGGTGCTTATAAACAGATAAAGTACAACATCTAGACCTTCCCGCACGCTTGATCATGACATCTGCGGCTGTCCGTGTACTGCCGGTTACGGAAGCGACACGCCTCATGTCCAAGATCTCGCATGTACATGTCGTAGCATGCGATGCGTCCTGGCCGCGAGGTTATGTAGGCTAGATTCAGGGTACCTCCCACGTGTTCAGGTCATCTTCTTTCATGTTGGCGATCGTGGGTCGATGATGGTCTCACCGAGGTCAACCACGGAGTCCTTCTCCGCCTGCTGTCGATGATCTTGTATTGCTTCCGGATGTCGCAAGCTTGTTGCACCAGATGGCCAATCGCCGCTTTCTTCCTTCTCTCCACCGTAGCGAAGGTGCAATCGGCGCCGCTGGCGAAACGGGCGAATGTTCCGTAACTCGTGCAGCCATAGGACTGAGCGAGGCAGTAGCTTCACCGAGTCCAGATCGCTGGTGTACATCACATTCAACTTGGTGCAGCCATAGGACTGAACAGCGAACTAACTCCTTGTCAAGTCCATATCCAGCAGGCTCACCCTCGGATCGCCATTGAGTCTCTTCGAGTGAACGAGTGTGTAGGCGGCGCAGCAGTTCGCTTTTTCAGCTCTTGGGGAACTGGATTCAACAAGAAGTTGAGTGTACACAGCGACAACAAGCATTACCCCTCCTCGTCCGCTGCACGCCCGCAGAAGATGCACCTCAAGATTCAAACGCCCATTAAGAAACCTACTCCGCCACACGCCGGTTCACGAGCGGGTCTCAGATTGGTACCGTAATAACAGGAGTTAGAGGTCACTTTACTTAAATTTAATTAGCTTTAATAGAAATTTATACTTAAAACAAGCAATGCATTGGCTCTCTATCGGCCCATGGGATCAACATGCACAACAATTAGAATTATTATTCTCGTGACGCATTACGATCAAGACATTTGTCGACTTTCACAAAGATAATACTACCAAGTTTGAACTGTTTGTTATGGTTGTTGTCCTCTTCATCATCATGCCGTGTTTCCAGCTTGCAAGATTCGTAACCAACAAATAAGATCCAAATAATAAGTACAACAAAGATGCCTACACATCTCATTGATTCCCAGCTTGCAAGATTCGTAACCAACAAATAAGATCCAAATAATAAGTACAACAAAGATGCCTACACATCTCATTGATTCCCAGCTTGCAAGATTCGTAACCAACAAATAAGATTCAAATAATAAGTACAACAAAGATGCCTACACATCTCATTGATTCCCAGCTTGCAAGATTCGTAACCAACCCATTAGAGCCTTTTGATAAAGTGAATATCGGGATTAAATCCATCTTGGCTAGCCATGTCATACAATCAAGAACTTGGCTAATGCTCTTGACCGTCACAACATCTCAGTAGTTGAGTATTCCTGCTTGCACAAAGATGTTTGCACAAGACAAACAAGGAGACAGAGAGCATGATTTCGCTTTAATAGCGGCCTCCTTGAACTCAACCTCCAGCTCCACTAGGATGAGGTCTGCTCGAGTTCCATGATTCAATTCATGCGCCTTTTTCTCATGGTTCACCAAATGAAGCAAAGATTGCATCATTCAGCTAGCAAGAAGTACTTGCTCTTGTGAGCTGGCAGTGTTCTTCTTTAGTAGTTGCACTAAAATTGAGGAACATTAAGGTTGGCTATGTGGCTCATGTAAGGTGCAACTATAATTTTCTTATCCTTTGTGTAGTTCCACTAAAATAAAGTGCCATTGTGGTGACAAAGGATGGCTCCATCTTGCAAAGGCTAATAAAATGTTGCACGAGATTACCAAAGAGAACTTGACGGAGATTTTGAAACTCCAATCACCATTTTGTGCAGTTCCACCAAAATTGAGAGATGTTGCCCACGTGACATTTTAGTTGAACTGCACAAGACACTCATTCCAAAAAAGTGTTTTGTGCAGTTCACCAAAAGGTCACAATAGCAACAAGGTGAAATGGATATCCCTATCTCGCACAAAATGATAGAAAGTAAACAAATGTTGGTCAATAAGAATATATGGAAACATATACAAAATGAAAAGAAGCATCTTAATTATGTTCATGGCAATCACGCAAGGACAAGAGAAATTTTAAACGTCAAGAATGCTTCATGTTACCGTAAGCATTACGATCAACAATGAGATTCCTCAAATATGGGATTACTTTAATGGTGGCATTGCTTGTTTACTGCATACAAGAAATCAACAGCAGCTAAAGAGTTGGTTTAAGGGCATGGGACCGTGGGGACACCAGACACTCAAAGAACAGAAGGAGCAACTTACTTATCATATCGGGAAAACAGCAGAGTGCCATTTGTAACACGCTTTAATTGCATCTTATCACCGGAGGCATTAGATTAACAATAACACTGGTTAGACATGTCCCTAAGGTAACAAGTGTGATACTTCATTTTACATGCGCCTTACATTAACAAGGGCAAAAGGTTGGTATAAGGACATGCGACAAAGGACGATCAAGACAATGTACCTACAAGGAGGCATAAAGTGGTGATGCCGAGCTTGTTCACGCTATGTGAGGGCAGCAAACCTAATCCTCGAGACCTTTTACTATGTGAGGGTAGCAAATCTAATCTTGAGACCTTTTACTATGTGAGGGCAGCAAATCTAATCCTCGAGACCTTTACTATGTGAGGGCAGCAAATCTAATCCTAAGACCTTTTACTATGTGAGGGCAGCAAATCTAATCCTCGAGACCTTTTACTATGTGAGGGCAGCAAATCTAATCTCGAGACCTTTTACTATGTGATGGCAGCAAATCTAATCCTCGACATACTCTATTGACTTGTCCACCACCGCCACTTTCTATCCTTTTTTCAACCAATAATAGATCTGTTCCTTATCCAGTTTGTAATCGTGTTTTCCCATTATTTCTTTTTTCAACCAAGAGACCGTTGGGTATCCGGTCTCTACTACTTTCACCATATTATTTCTCTTTGAATCAAGTCCTAGATTCATGCTACAACTTTCCCCTTTCTTTGTTGTTTGAACAAAGCCCTAGATTCAATGCATGAAGTAGCTTTACCTCTAATAATACTAAAAATTTAGGTGGCTTTGGAAGAGCTGATGGGAGTAGAAAAGATGCACATGCAGACACGTGGGAGCTGGGGTGAGAGCAAGGCCGTCAAGAACTTATACCGAGGGTCGCGGGATGTCGGCGGCGGCAGGTCGGATCTGTGGACAATACGCAGGGAGGAAGAAGGGTCTGAGGACCTCCCAGCCGGCGCAGTGTCGGAGAGAACGGCACGGGCAGAGGATCGGGCCCTCCGCAGCAGTGGGTTTCTCCTCGATGGCGGTGACCACGTGAACGATGCACCTTTAGTCCTCTACACACACCGCCAAGGGATCCGCCGGATCTGTGACCAGCGGTGAGCAGAGAGAAATGTCACTACCGCTGTCTTGTTTATATCTAGAGAGGATGAGAGAATGAAGAGAGAAACTAGTAAAGCAAGCGCCAGCCCCTCAAGGCCCATATATAGTGGAGTGATTATCTTTTTTCTCTCCACAACAAGCGCTTCAATTTGTGTACGTGGCATTAAAGAAAAGAAACTCTATTTAAGGTGACTACTCTACTACTCCTACTTACTACTACATTTGTTTTCCCCGCCCTCCATTCATTGAACAACCCCACGGTGAATAAACATACAAGAAGTACTATATTTATATAGAACGAACAAGCTCGAACTATTTTCGCGTAGTTAAAAGTTGAGGGTGGGGCTTTTCCCGGGCAGTCCGCACGGCAGTTTTCGGGTAGGTGGTTTGACAGAGAGGCGAGGAGGGTGAACGAGTGGGGCTGTGCGATTTGACGCATTACTCGCTGGAAAGACTTGTGATATGACCACTCACTATAGTCATGAATTATCGGGTGCTCCGACCGGGTGATGCCCCTTCCGCTCAAGGCCTAATTTGGTGCATGACACGCCGACCAGATGTCGACTCTCCCACATGTCGGAGTAGTAAGAAGGAGCAAAGAATGATGTAGAGAGATATATTTTCCGTTTCCTAAATATAAGTCTTTGGAGAGATTTCACTATGGACCACATACGGAGAAAATGAGTGAATCTACACATAAAATGCATCTATATACATCCGTATGTGGTCCACAGGAAATATCTACGAAGACTTATATTTAGGAACGGAGGAGTACTACTCAGTGTCGGAGGAGTGCGAACCACGGCAGCCTCAGTTGAACCAGCCGTATGTAACCACGGTAGCCCAAAGGAACCAGCAGAGAAAACAATGTGGTGATATGGCCATAAAAAACAATGTGCTACGGTCCACACTGTAGCATGTACAAGAATACCCTCTTTGTTTGGATCCCCGAGTTAGAGCTAGTTTGGGTTGAAATAGCCTCAAATTATCGAAACAAGAGGGGTTAGTTTGAGCTAGTTTGCTCTAACCCAGCTAAAAAACTAGCCCGTGGAGAGGTTCTAATTGGGTTAGTTATCCTCGGCCCACTAAAAGAGAACTAAAAATCTCACCGCCCGCACTGCATCGCCCCCCCCTCTCGCATGACTCCTCTGTTCCCATAGGGTCAGCCGCCCAAGCGCCGCCTCCTCCTCCCGGCCGCCTCCTCCTTCCGCCTCCTCCTCCGACCTTCAAGGTCGCCTCTGCCCCTTCACTACTGCTTTTTCTCCTCTCTATCGGCGTATGCCAAGCGATCTACAGGGAGGCCGCGAGAGGGTGAGTTTGTTCGCTCATTCTCCTGCCTCACGGCCATATCATTGATCTTGCTTGCTCTAGCGCTAATTCTGATTTGGAAAAGTAGATCCCGATCAAACTTGCTATAGATTTGTGGTGCACGATGGAATTGTTTGATGTCGCTTGAGGAGGTAATAAATCTTTCTAGAGGCCCAAAGATTCAGGTCACCTTTCTAGGTATTTCAATTTCAGTGCTTGCATTATTTGTAGAGGCCCAAAGATTCAGTTCACCTTTCTAGGTATTTCAATTTCAGCTTGCATTTTTCTAGAGGCCCAAAGATTCAGCTTCACCTTTCTAGGTATTTCAGTTTCAGTGCTTGCATTATTTCTAGAGGCCCAAAGATTCAGTTCACCTTTCTAGGTATTTCAATTTCAGTGCTTGCATTATTTCTAGAGGCCCAAAGATTCAGCTTCACCTTTCTAGGTATTTCAGTTTCAAGCTTGCATTATTTCTAGAGGCCCAAAGATGCAGTTCACCTTTCTAGGTATTTCAGTTTTAGGCTTGCATTATTTCTAGAGGCCCAAAGATTCAATTCACCTTTCTAGGTATTTAAGTTTCAGCATTTGCATTATTTCTAGAGGCCCAAAGATTCAGCTTCACCTTTCTAGGTATTTCAAGCCAGTGCTTGCATTATTTCTAGAGGCCCAAAGATTCAGTTCACCTTTCTAGGTATTTTAGTTACATGCTTTCATTATTTCTAGAGGCCCAAAGATTAAGTTCCTGGCCAAGTGGCAAGCGGCTCGCTACCCATGCCGGTGTCGACCTCAACTCGCAAGGGCTTGGCTTGAGGGGTTCCCTGGGCTTGGGCTCTCAAGAGCCTTCCTCCAGAGGGATTTATGGCTAGCCCTCCCTGCGTGCGTGAGGGCTCCGGCTCCTCCCTATCGTGAACGACTTCCGTGATGAGTTAGCTCATTCTTTGTTTCATGAAGTTTTTTTTATTTGTGAAGCTTGATTGACGATTTGTATGTTTAAGTGATATCTCATTTGTATGGACAAAGTAAAATTATCATTTTTTATGCTTGATTTGTATAGATGGTCTGCTTATGTCAATTGTGAGCGGAGGAGGCCATGAAGATCCGCCACACCAAGAGGGTGCTTGGATCCAAGGGACTTATTTTAGTCTCGACTAAAAATAGGGTCCAAAGTAGTCAAATGATTGAGATAGAGCATTTATTGTCAATCTAACCCTGCCATCCATACACCTCTTTGGTTTAGAGTTAGTTCAGGTTAGAATCTAACTCTAACCTCTAACTGAGCTAGAGTTCTCTCGCTCCTGTTCATCGCCATCATACTTTCCCCATTCCCGTGTTTTCAGATCTCATGAATCAAAGAGGCCCTTTTTTCGGAAAATCAAAGAGGCCCTTAGACTGGTTTAGGTCCGCCATTTTTATAAACATGTTATGTCCAAAATTTAATGAACGTGTACGGTTTCCATGAAAATAATCCGTTTCATGTAGTAATTCATTGATTTATTTATTCTTCATGGGGGTTTGTATGTAATTCGTGAGGTCTGAAATGTAAAGTACCCCAAGATATGCTCCAGTCGCATGCACTATGACCCAGATGCTCTATGTCCCACATGTCGGCGAATGGGAGCACGTGGAAATAGCCTAGAGTACATATAGGAGGATAAATGTGAAAAAATATGTACTGTGAAGCGAGTCATGTTCAAAAGGAGACCTAAAGTGATGATGCTATAGGTCGTGACGCACCCAACTAGTGGTACTAGACATACGACTAATTTTTCCTCAAAAAAAGAGGCACGAGTGCTCAAGATTCTATTCTATAAACACGAGTCCCATCTCGACAACAGCCGTCTGCATACAATGCTAGCTCTCCTCCCTCGCTTTCTCTTCTAATTCTAAACTCGCCGACGCCGTGGGTGGGGTGGGTTTGCTCAATCGCGCCCCACCTCACAAAGGAAAACGCTATTTAATCGAATAAAATGTTATATACTCCTCCGCTCATAAATATGCCTTTTAGATACTAGTTCAATGGAATACAACATACGATGTATGAAGACATAGTTTAGAGTGTAGATTCACCATTTTGCTCTCGTATGTAGTAGTCACTTGCTGGAATCTTTAGAAAGACTTATATTTGGGAACGGAGGGAGTACTATACTAATAAAACATTAAGGCCACGAGGCGATGCAAGGTCTGGTTACAGGAGGCAAGAAGAAGAGATGCATCCATCGACGACGCCCACCTCCTCGACTCAGGTGCCGCCCACCGAACGGCGCCTAAGTAGCAGCGGCTGTGGCTGTGTCGACGTGCTTCAACAATGGCGCCCAAAGATTCCAGCCACTGAAGAAGGCCAACGCTTTTCTCGTCCTCGCTTGTTTTGTAGTGGCCTATGTAGACGATTTCTCGTAGACGGGATGTGCAGGTCGACGGTTTCTGCATGGCGAGGCCTGCGCCATGCGAAGCGCCTCGAGGTGCACATTCTTCGTCACGACCTCCAGACTGCAGGGCCACCAGTGGCTTGAAAGAGTTCGCCACCATGTAGGCCGATGAGGGTGGCAGGCAATGAGGAGCCCGGGCGCTGGCTGGAGCAGACGGCAAGGTCGTCTGCTACGCTTCTTGATGGCGGTGAACTTATGGATGGAGTTGACCATCATGTCGCCCATGCGAGAGGCGGCCGGGCGCGGGCGAGGGCTACGATGCTCGCAGTCGCCAAGACCGCTCGAACGCTGCATCGGTGCGGCCAGCAGGCCGGCGCTTTGGATGATTTGGCATACCGACCGCCGCCAAGGCCCATCGCCCATAGGTGCTTGTGGCTTCGTCACTTGGTCTTGGATTGAGTGAGCAGCGTTTGCAGAGACTTGGAAGTAGTAGATGGATTGGAGTGGGCGCTTTATTATATGAGAGTCCAAACTCGCTGTATTCACATCGTGGCTGGCTCTAGTCCGCTTCTCCAATTAATTCCTCGCATGTAATTGAGGATGCATCATTGACTGCTCAACGCCTCGGGAACCGCTACCTCTTCCTCCTTGGCATTCAAGCACCTATGGACCCGCTGACGACGAGGTGCCTATGGTGACTTCAGAATTTCAAGATGATAGTGTCGTATGTGTGTGCTGCTCATAGGGTGAGTGTATGTGCATGTATATGAGCGCTATGCCAGTACTGTGTCAAAAAACAATGTAAATGCGTGTCAAAAAGAGACTAGTCAAGATACTCAATATTGTGCACCTCGAGAGGAAAACGATAGAACTAGTACGTATTTATTTACGGTGCAGATTCACCATTTTGCTCCATATGTACTCCGCCCTCGTGTAGTCTAGTCACTTGTTAAAATCTCTAGAAGGGCAAATACTCTTTCGGGTTACAGTGACTATACTAGCAAGTAGTTGTACGTATTAGTACAATAGTGGGCTCACATAGCAATTTTGTCTCATGCAAGAGCTCGCTATATGTGTTCCAATGTTCGCAAATCGCAACGCTCGGTTTGCGCTTTGGCTCTTCGCTTCTTCGAGAAGACGAACAATGATGTTACTACTACTGCTTCTACAAAGGTCGAATCCATAGCTGCATGTACGCCCACCGCGAAAGCGGACGGATAGCTTGTTGTAGAAGTACTACTAAGCAAAAGCATGTCCTCGCTTATAGCAACAACTGCGCATGGGCGAGGGAGAAGGCGTAGTAAAATCAAGCTTCTCCTCGTTTCTACGAGTTGACGCGACACATCATAGCACCGGCCCCACATGCTTGCCTCTAAACTTGGCTGAAAGACCCGTAGTGTATAATATATTTGTTGCAACCTATAACATTTACCCACCACAAATTAAAATATATGTGGTCGCATGCATCGCTCTGATGCGAGGTCGGGAGTCCTTCTTTTCAAAAAAAACAAATTAAAATATATATTCCTGCCTTGACCAGATGAGCTGCAAACTACAATCACCAGTGGTGACAGGTAGCCAAGACTATTTTAATATATTTTTAAACTTCGAGACGGCCACATAGCATGGAGCCACCCCAACGATTTTAAGCTTATAGGCACGGTACACGCCATCTAGACTACTCTACACATGAAACTGCCACACAGCGGTCCGGCTTGCGCTTTGGCTCTTCGCCTTCTTCGAAGTCAACAATGATGGTGTACTACTGCACCGAGGAGTACTACAAGATACGCCGGGCCATCTCACACCGATTGAACTGCTGCATGTCCACCGCGCAAGGTGAGGGAGAGCGCAGAAGCAAAGCTTCTCCTATTCTTGCCAGCCACCACGCCATGGGCGAGGGAGGGACGCCTCTGCCTTTTGCGCAGTATAGATAGGGCCCGACAGGTGTGTGGCCAACCTGTCATACAGCCAAAGGCAGGTGCAGTTAAGTCCGCAAGGGAGAGGATAATCAAACTTCTTCGATGTACGAGTTGACTTGACACATCAAAGCACCGCACTGATATATTTCAATAATTTGCGCCATCGATGCATTAATTACAACACGTAATTTTAGTTCTAGATACATCCATTTTCGAGACAAGTAGTTCGAACGGAGGGAGTATATTTAGGAACTGAGGGAGTATAAAATATGTGACGGTAAGTTTTGTAATACCCCAGCCCAAGTCGAGAGATGATTGTGCACGAGGAGCGCGAGATCATGCGCATCGAACAGAACAGATCCGACGATGGAGCTCTCTAAGGTCTCATGGACTCTCAACGTGCTCCACCGCCCCTTTGACGCCTCCAAAGCAATGAGGTTCAATACACCTCGTCTGCTCGCTGATTGAGCAAGGTGCAGGTTTCTTGATTGATGTGTTGTTGATTGATTTCTGCAAAGGCAAGGGAGGGCACTCGCCTGCGTGGACTGCCGCGGCCGAGCGCTTCGAAGAAGAAGCGGCAGTGCCGTGGCGCGAAGCGCGGCGGTGGCTTCGACGCGGCGAACACGGGCGGTGGACTCCGCCCTTTCGCCGGTGAAGGTGGAGTGCCCGCATCGCCTGGGGCTCTACGCCACTTACCACAAGCTCGCGCCGATCACCGTAGAGCGGTGTTCGCCGCTGCCTCGAAAATGCCCTGCGCCCGCTCATACATGGCGCCCGGCCGCCGCGCCTACCACCACATCAAGACCGCGCATCCCATGCCCGCACACGATCCAAGACGGCAAGGTGCTCCAACGGCAAGTGCCAATCGCCGGAGCCACGGATCTTGCTGTTCGTGGAGGAGGATCGCCACGCGCTTTTTCTTGGTCGGCGGCGTTCAACATCGGGCGCCGCTATCACCGCGGTCGTCGCTCAGATTAGAGCTGGGCGCCATCACTGCCGCACTACTTGGCCAAGTTAGGCGAACGGTTCGCCGGGGAGCCTAAAGGCATGATCGACGCCGCCAAGGTGGAAATGGAGGTGACAAGCAGCAAGGATCCCGCGACATCGACGCAGCAGGAGCTGACCTTTCTGACAGATCCGCCTGCTGCTGGTCCGGGATAAGCTTGTGTCCCTCCACATTCGTGATTGACAAGCTCACGCCCTAAATGTTTCGACAAAGGCTTCTGCTTTATCTTAGTAATATGCTAATATAGTGATTACCTTGGTCTACTTTAGCTTAAGAAATGGTGGTTTTGGTGGCGATGCAGCAATTACTTTACATCGATCGTAATTTCCAACAGTGAACGGATATTTTGTGTCTGTTGAATATAAAGTTCCTTTGGGTAAGAAGTACTACTTGTCATCAAAATGGATAAAAGGAGATGTATGTAGACGTATTTTAGTTCTAGATACGCCCTTTTATCCATTTTGATGACAAGCACTCTCCGCTCCACAATACATGCCTTCCATTTGTCAAAATATAGATGTATCTAGACATGTTTTTAGTATATAGGTACATCCATGATAGAGCCAATCGGATGGTTGAGAACACTACAATTCAGAGCTACAGATGGGTGTGTGACTCCGGATGCAGAGGCCGGGGTCATCATCCTCCTTTTCGAGAAAAACAGACGCTGTGTGAGAGGACGAAAGGCATGCGGCACCTCTTCTCTCATGTATAACGTAATACTTAACTTAGAGTACTACAAGTTTTTGTGGGTGGCACGATGGTGCGTAAGTAGAAGTCCCGAGAGATAGGTTTAATGCGCCTAAAAAGGACTAGCCTAGAGCTCGCCAACGCCGGGTATTCCTGTCGAACGCCCCATTAACCGTAAGATATGAGTACGACGGTGCCAATTATTGCACGAAACAGCAGTACTCTCCTTCCTGGTTTATGGTGAGTGGTGGAATATTTTTGTAGTTTGCAAAAGCACCTAATTAATGCTCTTGTTTTTCTCAAAAATTATGTTTATCAATGCATGAATTGCAATGCATGCATGCATAAAGTACATGCATTGGTCAATTTTCTTAATACTTGCATGCAATGATTTAATGCACCTTGAATCTGAACATGTGTTGGGGAACAACCAAATTGAGCTTTATAAAATGGAAAAACTAAAATTTTGAGATAAGCCCTATAAAACCGGAAAGGAGGGAGTAGAAAAGAAGTACTCCATCCGGAATAATGCCGCACTTCAAACTACAACCGCCAATAATTTTGAGCTATGCCTCGTCACATTCCAAATTACTCCACGCTATATTGAATTGCAAACCTGTTCACACCAATCACAACCTAAATGGTTTCCCACTTAGGAGCGTATTAGTACCATGCTATATTGAATTCCAAACCTGTTCACACCGATCACAACCTAAACGGTTTCCAACTCAGGAGCGTATTAGTACTCGGTTATAAATACTAGTATGCCAAGATGACTGCACATTCCTCCTCAACTCCTCATCTACAAAAACAAACAAGTCATTCAGCATCCTTCCCTTGCGCCATGCCATGCCATGGAGTTCCGGTCGAGAGATTGCCACCGTGGAGAGGCGAGCATGGAAGCGGAAGCACAAGAGATAAACTCATCGCCGCGAGAGCAGCCGACATGTCCCGCCGCCGAAGTAGCAGCAGAGGTCCCGGCCGTCAACAGCAAAGACAGGTCCCGCC
>JAHIAM010007411.1:0-20269 GCA_021605205.1 Aegilops longissima | reverse complement strand
TCTTGTAGTCCGGGATTCCGAGATTGATCGGCTTCCTGAGAAGGAATATCCTTCGCTGACCGTGAGAGCTTATAATGGGCTGTTGGGACACCCCGCAGGTAATATCTTTCAAAGCCGTGCTGCATGTTATGAGGCGATGGGAATTTGTTAATGTCCGTTGTAGAAAACCCAAGTTGACCTTAAATAAAATACACATCAATCAAGGTAACTGATGGTCTCTTCTCGCGAGTCCGGAAGTGAACACGGTGTTGGAGTTATGTCCGACGAAGTAGTTCAGATCACTTGATCGCTACTAGTTTCACGACCGTGCTTTTGCTCCTCTTCTCGCCTCTTTTGCGATGTAGCCACCATATATGCTAGTCGCTGCTGCAGCTCCACTTTACTACTCGTCCTTCCTATAAGCTTAAATAGTCTTGATCTCGCTGGTGTGAGATTGCTGAGTCCCCGTGACTCATGATACTTCCAAAACAGTTGCAGTGTTCCATGATGCCAAGGTGACTCAACCGAGCTCAAGTGGAGTTCGACGAGGAACGTGGTCGTTATTATGTGTCTTTTCCCGATGATCAGAGTGGTGCCCAGCTTGGGACGATCGGGATTTGTGTAGCATTTGGGGTATCTTTCTTTATTTTGGTTCCGTAGTCGGACCTTGAGTGTACTCAATGATGGATGTTTATTTATGTATCTGTGAAGTGGCGAATCGTAAGCCAACTATGTATCTCTTTCCTTATGTATTACATGGGTTGTGTGAAGATTACCTCACTTATGACATTGCTTTCAATGCGGTTATGTTTCTAAGTCGTGGCCTCGACACGGGAGATATAGCCGCATCGGGGCGCTATGTTGGTATCGAGCCTTCCCACTTAGGAGCCCCTACTTGATTGTTTGTCATGTTGTTGAGTCTAGAATGGAAAATGTTTTGAGTCTTAGGATTATATATATCGGAGAGTAGGATTCTTTTTACTCCCCATTCCCTTCTGCCGCCTCGGTGAGGTCTCCCGACGAGAGTTTTGACTCTTCTCTCTCAAATTTCACTAAATTTTTTTAGGATCACGTGGTATCTTGGAATCGTTCGATGGTTTTGTGACGAGAACATTGTTCTTGGTGCCTCCCGACATTTAGGGTTGTGGCAAGTGTCCCGGGAGTTGAGCTCCGAGGTGTTGTCGCCACAATTTTATCGCTGCAGCCTCGAATACCGAGTTTTGCCGACATCGAAATCTCTTTGTGCAGCTTGTTGGTGAGATAACCCCGATAGCCCAAAGATCGAGGCGAAAAGTGGAGTATTGCCATGACTTGTATAACGGATGTTTTTCAAGGTCGAGGTACACGATTTCGAGGATTTCTTGGTTATGTGTTGACGGATGGATACAAATGGATCTAGGTATTGTTAGTTTGGGTGATATATTTTGTGTCCCCTCAGATCCCCAACACCAGATTGCATAACCGTAAAGTTTCGGAGTTTATAGGTGGGAATTCTAGTAGCTTACAGTGATATTCTTTCCGGCTGTATGTATGATTTGAGATTGGGGTTCAACGCTCAGTGGTCCGCCCATTCACGGCCGATTTACAAGGGTCGCGAGACGCCTTAAAGAATCCTTGGCTATGCTGATTCGGGACGCCTTGTTTGTCATTCGTGACGCCTCGCTATACGTCGTGGTCCGTAGGGCCCCACCACTAACACTTTGGGCGTAAATTCTATCATGTGTTTGTTCCGCTCATTCTAGAAGCCAATCTTTTGTTTTCGCCAGATATTCGATTTGTTTCTAAGATGATGTTGTTTCCATATCTTTATCTAAGTGGCTTCTCACCTTAATGGACGGTGATGATTAACTTTGAATTCATTCGCTCATTCTTGTTCGAATGTTTATTGTGAAGACTATATGTTGCAATTTCTATCCGCTGATTCTACTTATCTATTTTGTCTATCAAAGGACTAACGGATGTCACCTCTTCAGATGGCTCCGCCAACGCTGAATCCGGATCGCAATGATGGGGATCACCAACCTCCACCTCCACCTCCGCTTCCGAGGCCCGGCAAGCTATCATGGCAGCCACCAATGCCAATGCTCGATGATTTTGCAGCTCTTGCAAGAACGCATCTCAGGCAAGGCAATCAAGGGAATCAAGGTCAAGGCAACAATCAGCCACACTTTGCTACTTCCTACCGCCTCGCTAATCAGTCAAGTTCGGCTTCGTGGTCGAGGCCACAGACGCCGACGATTGGTTAGTGGACATCCGCAAGCATTTTGATTGTAGCAATGTCGACCCGAGGACTTTGTCAAGTTTGCATCGCTTCAACTCAAGGATCAAGTCCGAGTGGTACCAAAGAATACAAAGATTCCAGAGGAGGTCGTGTCATTACTCGATGAGTTCCGCCGTGATTTCGTGAGCTCATCACATTCAAAAGTGTTGTTGAGAGCAAGCGGAGGAGTTCCGCAATCTCAAGCAGGGCAACATGTCTGTCTATCAATACAATATCCAGCCCGTAAGCTCGCTGCTTTGCTAAGCAAGACGACTGATGAAAAGAGTATGATCTATCAATTCAGAGGTGGTCCGAGAGAAGATCTGCAATTAGCTCTTGTGCTTTTGAGCCGATAAGTATGATGATTTCTACAACATGGCATCAAGCAAGAAGCTGCCCAGCTCAAATGTGAGGCTTCTAAGAAGAGAATCAGGATGCAGTCAGTCTTCTTCTTCCTCTCAAGTGGCAGCTAAGCAGAAGTTTTACCTTCCTCCTCCTCCTTCCACACCTTTATCACAGAAGAACTCAGTGGCCGTGGATCTTCCCACCCACCCAACCCAAGCTATCGTAACAAGTCAAATTCTCAAGCTCCAAGGTCAAGTGCTCCTTACCACCGTCCGCTCAAGTGACTTGCAACAAATGTCACAGAAGGTCACTATGCTAACAAGTGCTTCAACCAGAGGCGCCTTCCGCCTCCTCCTCCGTGAAATCTTCCAGAATGCAAAGGTCAAGCATAATCCCAAGTCTGCAAAGGTGAATATGATGAATGCAGCTCAAGTGGAGGAATCTTCCGATGTGATCATGGGTAATCTTCTTGTTAATGATATTCCTGCAAAAGTCTTATTTGATACCGTGCATCGATTGTTTCATGTCGAGACCTTTTGCCCAAAGATGATTTCACTTCGAATTTTGGTTAAACCTCTACAATTGTTTCTCCGCAAGCATATGAGTTCTAGCCCATGGTTCCGATGTTTCTATCAAGATGGGCGATTATAGATTTCTTTCTAAACCAATTGTTCTTGGTGACTCGGATATTGATCTTATTCTCGGATGGATCGCTTTATCAAAGACAAAGCTCAGCTTGATTGTGCTGCCGTGGAAATTCAATTGACTCACTCTTCTAATGATGTGATCATCTATGCCGCCGTGATGAAACCATTCGGTTGTTTTCTCTCAATGAGAAGGGCGAACTGAATGCCATCTCTCGATTCCATGCTTGTGAGTACCAAGATGTTTTTCCGTAAGAGCTTCCGGTATGCCTCCTCATCGCCAGCTTGAGTTCATATCGATCTTGAGCCCGCATCGAACCCGCTTGCAAGCGCCCATACAAGCTTGGACCTCAAGAGCTGAAGGAATTGAAGAAGCAGCTCGATGAACAAGAGCGCTCGGGTTTGATCGCATCGAGTTCATCTCCTTGGGGTTGTGGTGTTCTTTTGTCCAGAAGAAGGATGGCACGGACCGACTTTTGCGCCGACATCGCCCATTGAATAAGAAGACTATCAAGAACAAGTATCCACTTCCCAACATCAATGAGCTTTTCGAGCAACTCAAAGGTGCTAAAGTGTTCTCTAAGCTTGACCTTCAGATGGGTTATCATCGATTCGATTCGTGAACAAGATATTCCCAAGACAGATTCGTAACAAGCTTTGGTTCTTATGAATATACCGTCATGTCTTTCGCCTCGTCAATGCTCCTCCAACATTCTCTCGATGATGAACTTCATTTTCAACCCTACACCAATGAATTCGCTTTGGTCTATCTTGATGATATTTTGGTCTTCCAAGAATAAGAAGGATCATGCCAAACATTTGCGATTGGTGCTAGACAAGCTCGTAGAGTATCAATTCTATGCTAAGTTCTCCAAATGTGAATTTTGGCTTGATGAAGTGCTTTATCTTGGTCATATCATCTCCGCTAAGGGTATCGCAGTTAATCCCGAGAAGGTGTCCGCATTGTGAATTGGGAACCTCCTCGTATGTCAAGCAGCTCCGCAGCTTTCTTGGTCTTGCAAGTTATTGTCAAGATTCGTTGAGAACTTCTCCAAGATTGCAAAGCCTCTTTCCAACCTTCTCCGTAAGCATGTGAAGTATGTCCGTCTCCCGAGTGTGACGTTGCTTTCAATACCTCAAAGAGAAACTCACAGCCCCGCTCGACAACTCCTCGATGAATCCAAGCCATTCAAGTTTTCGTGATGCTTCTTCAAGGTCTCGTGCTGTGTTAATGCAAGAGAAGAGAGTTGTGGCTTATACCTCTCGCCAGCTTGAAGCTCAACGAGAAGAACTACCCCACTCACGATCTTGAGTTGGCGGCAGTTGTCCATGCATTAATAACGTGAGACATCTCTTGTTGGGAAGGAAAGTGGACATTTTCACCGATCACAAGAGTCTCAAGTACATCTTCACTCAGCCCAACCTCAACCTCAGTGCAGACTCGATGGGTCGAAATGATTCAAGAGTACAACCCAAGTATTGAATATACTCCGCAAAGCCAATGTCATTGCAGATGCTTTGAGCAGGAAGGCTTATCGCAACTTTCTAATCCTCAAGCCCTTTCACCGGATCTCGTGAAGCTTCCGCAAGCTGAATCTTCAAGTTGTTCCTCAAGGCTTTCTTGCCAACCTCATAGTCTCTCCTACTTTGGAAGATCAGATCCGTGAGGCTCAACTTCGGATACCATGGTGAAAAAGGTGAAACGTGGTATCGACAAGGGCATTTCCAAGTACAAGTGCTTCCAAGTTGATGACAAAGACACTCTTTTTTGAGGACCGGATTGTGGTTCCTAAGGGTGATCTCGAAAAAGTCATTATGAACGAGGCTCACAATTCGCTTCTATCCATTCATCCCGGAAGTACGAAGATGTACCATGACCTCAAGCAAATATATTGGTGGACTCGAATGAAGCGAGAAATTGCTCAATTCGTGAATGAATGTGATGTCTACGTAAGAGTGAAAGGTAACACCAAAGACCAGCTGGTCTCCTCCAACCTCTTGCTATTCCGAATGGAAGTTTGATCATATTGAAATGGACTTCGGATCGGCTTTCCAAAGTCCAAGCGTGGAAATGATGCTATCTTCGTTGTCATTGACAAGCTTACTAAAGTGGCTCATTTTCTTCCTATCAAAGAATCCATCACAGCAGCTCAATTGGCAGAGCTATACACCTCCAGTGATTGTCTCTTTGCACGGCATTCCTCAAGTGATCTCTTCGCACCGTGGCAGCATCTTTACCTCCAAGTTTTGGGATTCTTTTCAAGGCCATGGGCACCAACATTCGCTTTCAAAGACAGCTTTCCATCCTCAAACAAGGGCCAAGTTGAGCGAGTAAATCAAATCCTTGAAGATATGCTCAGTGGCTTGTGTCATTTCTTTCGTATGAAGTGGGAAGATTGTCTTCCATATGCCGAAGTTCTCCTACAACAACAGCTTCCAAGCGAAGTTCGGCAAGGCCCCATTCGAAATTTCTATGGCGTAAAGTGCCGACTCTCTCAATTGGTCCGAGACAGTGAACGCCAACTTTTGGCAATGACTTGATCACGTATGTAAGAAATGTGCCAAGTCATTCGTGAGAATTCAAAGCCGCGTAATCGCGCCAGAAGAGCTATTATGATGATAAGCACCGTGATGTGGCTTTTGAAATCGGAGACCATGTCTACCTCCGCTGCTCTCCAATGAAAGGCACTCGCCGCTCGGTATCAAAGGGAAGCTTGCCCTAGATACGTGGGTCCTTTCAAGATCATTGGGAAAAGAGGCGATCTCGCCTATCAACTTGAGCTTCCATCCAACTTTGCAAATGTGCACGATGTGTTTCACGTGTCACAGCCTTCGCAAGTGCTTCAAGACTCCTGAACGCACTATCAACTTCAAGAGATTGACCTTCAAGAAGATCTCTTATCATGAGCACCCCTGCTGTTATTCTTGAAGAAACCGAGCGCAAGACTCGCAACAAGTCAATCAAATTCCTAAAAGTGAAGTGGTCACACCATTCCACCGAGAAGCTACCTGGAGCGCGAGGATCACCTCCGCTCCAATATCCGAGTTCTTTCAGTCCTAGATCTCGGACGAGATCCTCTTGTAGTGGTGGAGTGTTGTAACACCCCGAAGTAACTTTCCATATTTGTAACTCCAACTCTTGCCATTTTCGCATTGTGATATGATATTCCTCCGTGGTTGGGTTTTTCTTCATTTTGCATTTTGTCCATGTCATGCATTTTATATCATGTCATCATGTGCATCGATTTGCATACGTGTTCGCCTCATGATTCCGAGCATTTTTCCCGTTGTCCGCTTTTGCAATCCGACACTCCTCTCTCCGGCTGCCCTTTTACGCTTTTTCCGCAAAGGGTACTAAACCTTCTCGAATGGACCGAGGTTTGTCTAGTGGCCTTGGTATACCACCCAGACCACCGTCAAGTTTCGGTCATTTGGAGCTCGCTTGGTACTCCAACGGTTAACCGTGACTCTCGCAAAGGCCTCTTTGAGTTGCAGCCCAACACCCTTCAAAACAGCCCAATAACCCATCTAAGTCACTTCCATGCTCTCCGTTGCTCGATCACGATCGTGGGCGAAAACTACACCTCATTTGACTCTCCTAGCTCCTCTATGCCTATTTAAACATCTCCCCATCCACATCCGGCCTTCTTCCAAACCCTAAAATCCATCCTCATGGCCACGGACACGTCCGGCCACGGACACTGCGCTGCCACACCAGAGCTGGGAGGTCACACACGGCTCTGCAGGCTGGCCAAGGGTTCATGAGCCCACGGCCGGCCCCCGGCCCGCCTTCCATCCTCGCCTGTCTGCTGGGCTGCTGGCCTCACTGGCCGCTGCCGCCCCCCACCGCCTCGCCACCTTGCCTGGCCACGCTTGGCTTCCCTGGGCCACTGCCGGACTCGACATCACCCTCAAGGCTGGCTTTTCACCTGCCGACCTCGCCACGGCGACCTCTCCTCCTTCTCCCGGCCAACTCCTGACACCTTCCTCCTCCTCGCCTGGCTCCGCGAGCCGAGCCGCGCCGTCACGCCTGATCCAGATCCAACCGAGCCGCCTGCTGACCTCTCTCCCTCACTTTTTCTTTAAGTCTTTTATATAATTGATATTTTGTTGCATTTTCTCCGTAGTGTAACTTTGCATCCGTAGATCCATTTTATGCAGATAATATATCAAAATGTTCGCCTCAAGAGTAGATCATTTCATATCATTGCATCATTTTCATTTGAGCTCATCTTGATGCCCGAAATGCTGTTAGAAGAGGGCTATGTGATGTTAGTTTCGCTTCTTAATGTAACTTGCACTTTTGTTATTTTTGCCATGATTAATGTGTGCACCCTATGAATTTGAGTCCTACATGTGTTTTGAAATATGCCATGCCATCTTTCCAGGGTATATGCCATGTATTTTTGTGATCTATGTGGTGACTAGCACAAGCATGCAAAGTAGGTGTCCTGATGTTGCCGATTTCAGCCCTATTTTAGCTGATTTTGATGCCATGTTAACTTGATGATACCGAGAGATCTATGCATATTTTGAGATACTTCAGTAAGGATGTTTTGTAAAGCATGTCTTGCTCTATCCATCCATGCCTTTGTTTGCAATTATGGAGTGTAATATCTTTAGTCAATCGAGCTCTACTTTTGCTATCAAATGTTTCCTGGAAGATTGTTTACATGTTATTCAAATTTGCCAAGCTTGTTGTGGTTGATCCATGTATGCTATGTTATTGTTCTTGCCATGTATGTCTTCTATGTCATGTCTTCTTGATGTATGTATGCTTAGTTTATCATATAAGGCTCTGTAGTGAGTGCATTGAGCTTGTAAACATGCCTACTTGTTATCAGTTTTTGACATGCCATGTTGCTGAATCTGTTAACGAAACTTTCAATATTGACATGGGTGTTACTATATTTTCTGATCCTTTTGGCTTATGGTCAGTAAGGGACTTTTGTTCTATGCTTTGAGTAGATTCATGCCATGCCTTGTTTTGCTATTTTAAGTTCCTGTAGCATGTAGTTTTGTTGCTCTGAACATTGCAACCTGATGCTGTTTTTGCCATGTCCAGCCTGATATTTTGTGCACTTTTGCCATGCTTGTTTGAACCTGTTATGATGTGAACTAGCCGTAGCTCAGTGCTCATCTTTTGTCGAGCATCTTGTGTAGATCACTGCCATGTGCTTTGTTGATACGTTTGGGTGCAGTAGCTTATTTAATTGTTGCTTGCTAAGTGGCATCATGCTGTTAATGGCAGATTTGCGCCATTCTTGTTTTGCTTGTCATTTGCAAACCGTGCATCCGATTCCGTGATCTTTATATCGATTTCAACCAAATCATCTCATCTTTCCAGTGGCATACTTGGTTTGCCAAGTTGATGCCTGGTTCATCATTTTCCTTCCGAGCGCACATACGCATTGCATATCACATCCCGCATATCATGTCATGTTTTGCATCATGTTGATTGTGCATTGCACCGTGATTTATTGTGGTTCCTTTGTTTGTGTTGTTGCTTTGGGTAGAGCCGAGACGAGTACGTGAACGAGGAACCTGTTGAGAACGCCACGAGGATCAAGCTTTCGACAACTCGAGAACATTGCGCAAGATGACCATACCTCGAAATCACTTCTATCTTTGCTATGCTAGTTGCTCGCTTTTTGCTATGCCTATGCTGCGATGCCTACCACTTGCTATATCATGCCACCCATATTGCCATGTCAGCCCCTAACCATCCTTTTCCTAGCAAACCGCTGATTGGCTATGTTACCGCTTTGCTCAGCCCTCTTATAGCATTGCTAGTTGCAGTGAAGCTGAAGTTTGTTCCTTGTTGAACATGGAGATGTTGTTCCTCGTTGGAACATGTTTACTTGTTGGGGATATCACAATATATATATCTGCTTAATTAATACATCTATATATTTGGTAAAGGGTGGAAGGCTCGCCTTATGCCCGGTGTTTTGTTCCACTTGCCACCCTAGTTTCCGCCATACCGTGTTATGTTCCTTGATTTCGCTCTCTCTTACACGGTTAAGTGATTTATGGGACCCCTTGACAGTTCGCTTTGAATAAGACTCGCCCAGAAGGCCCAACATTGGTTTTACCATTTGCCACCTAAGCCTTTTTCCCCGGTTTTCGCGAGCCCGAGGGTCATCTTTATTTTAACCCCTCGACCAAGTGTTCCTTCGAGTGCTGGTCCAACCGGCAGATCAAGGGGCCACCACGGGCAACTCGAGGGCTGGTTTTACTCAGAGGTCGACCTATCCGTGTGCCCCGAGAACGAGATATGTGCAGCTCCTATCGGGATTTGTCGGCACAATGGGTGGTTTTGCTGGTCTTGTTTTATTGCTGTCGAAATGTCTTGTAGTCCGGGATTCCGAGATTGATCGGGCTTCCCAGAGAAGGAATATCCTTCGCTGACCGTGAGAGCTTATAATGGGCTTGTTGGGACACCCCGCAGGTAATATCTTTCAAAGCCGTGCCCGCGTTATGAGGCGATGGGAATTTGTTAATGTCCGTTGTAGAAAACCCAAGTTGACCTTAAATAAAATACACATCAATCAAGGTGTAACCGTGATGGTCTCTTCTCGGCGGAGTCCGGAAGTGAACACGGTGTTGGAGTTATGTCTCGACGAAGTAGTTCAGATCACTTGATCGCTACTAGTTTCACGACCGTGCTTTGCTCCTCTTCTCGCCTCTTTATGTATGTAGCCACCATATATGCTAGTCGCTGCTGCAGCTCCACTTTACTACTCTGTCCTTCCTATAAGCTTAAATAGTCTTGATCTCGTGGTGTGAGATTGCCGAGTCCCCGTGACTCACAGATACTTCCAAAACAGTTGCAGTTCCGATGATGCCAAAGGTGACTCAACCGAGCTCAAGTGGAGTTCGACGAGGAACGTGGTCGTTATTATGTGTCTTTTCCTCGATGATCATTAGTGGTGCTCAGCTTGGGACGATCGGGATCCGTAGCATTTGGGGTATCTTCTTTTATTTTGGTTCCGTAGTCGGACCTTGAGTGTACTCAATGATGGATGTTTATTTATGTATCGTGTGAAGTGGCTATCGTAAGCCAACTATGTATCTCTTTCCTTATGTATTACATGGGTTGTGTGAAGATTACCTCACTTGCGACATTGCTTTCAATGCGTTATGTTTCTAAGTCGTGCCTCGACACGGGAGATATAGCCGATCGGGGCGCTATGTTGGTATCGAGCCTTCCCGACTTAGGAGCCCCCTACTTGATTGTTTGTCATGCTTGTTGAGTCTAGAATGGAAAATGTTTTGAGTCTTAGGATTATATATATCAAGAGTAGGATTCTTTTACTCCCCACCCCTTCTGCCGCCTCGGTGAGGTCTCCCGACGAGAGTTTTGACTCTTCTTCTCAAATTTCACTAAATTTTTTTAGGATCACGGGTATCTTGGAATCGCTCCGATGGTTTTGTGACGAGAACATTGTTCTTGGTGCCTCCCGACATTTAGGGTTGTGGCAGTGTCCCGGAGTTGAGCTCCGAGGTGTTGTCGCCACAATTTTATCGCTGCGCTCGAATACCCGAGTTTTGCCGACATCGAAATCTCTTTTGTGCGCTTGTTGGTGAGATAACCCCGATAGCCCAAAGATCGAGGCGAAAAGGGAGTATTGCCATGACTTGTATAACGGATGTTTTTCAAGGTCGAGGTACACGATTTCCGAGGATTTCTTGGTTATGTGTTGACGGATGGATACAATGATCTAGGTATTGTTAGTTTGGGTGATATATTTTGTGTCCCCGATCCCCAACACCAGATTGCATAACCGTAAAGTTTCGGAGTTTATAGGTGGGAATTCTAGTAGCTTATGTGATATTCTTTCCGGCTGATGTATGATTTGAGATTGGGGTTCAACGCTCAGTGGTCCGCCCATTCACGGTCGATTTACAAAGGGTCGCGTAGACGCCTTAAAGAATCCTTGGCTATGCTGATTCGGGACGCCTTGTTTGTCATTCGTGACGTCCGCTATATCGCCGTGTCCGTGTGGGCCCCACCACTAACACTTTGGGCGTAAATTCTATCATGTGTTTGTTCCGCTCATTCTAGAAGCCAATCTTTTGTTTTCGCCAGATATTCGATTTGTTTCTAAGATGATGTTGTTTCCATATCTTTATCTAAGTGGCTTCTCACCTTAATGGACGGTGATGATTAACTTTGATTTCATTCGCTCATTCTTGTTCAATGTTTATTGTGAAGACTATATGTTGCAATTTCTATCCGCTGATTCTACTTATCTATTTTGTCTATCAAAGGACTAACGGATGTCACCTCTTCAGATGGCTCCGCCAACGCTGGCCTCAATCCGGATCGCAATGATGGGGATCACCAAACCTCCACCTCCACCTCCGCCTCCGTAGGCCCGCAAGCTATCATGGCAGCCACCAATGCCAATGCTTAGATGATTTTGCAGCTCTTGCAAGAACGCATCAGGGCAAGGCAATCAAGGTCAAGGCAACAATCAGCCACACTTTGCTACTTCCTCGCCGGCCTCGCTAATCAGCCAAGTCTTTCAGCTTCGTGTCGAGGCCACAGACGCCGACGATTGGTTAGTGGACATCTGCAAGCATTTTGATTGTAGCAATGTCGCACCGAGGACTTTTTCAAGTTTGCATCATTTCAACTCAAGGATCAAGCTGCTGAGTGGTACCAGAATACAAAGATTCCAGAGGAGGTCGGTCATTACCGGGATGAGTTCCGCCGTGATTTCAGAGCTCATCACATTCCAAAAGTGTTGTTGAGAGCAAGCGTGAGGAGTTCCGCAATCTCAAGCAGGGCAACATGTCTGTCTATCAATACAATATCCAGCCTGTAAGCTCGCCTGCTTTGCTAAGCAAGACGACTCGATGAAAAGAGTATGATCTATCAATTCAGAGGTGGTCCGAGAGAAGATCTGCAATTAGCTCTTGTGCTTTTGAGCCGATAAGTATGATGATTTCTACAACATGGCATCAAGCAAGAAGCTGCCCAACTCAAATGTGAGGCTTCTAAGAAGAGAATCAGGATGCAGCTCAGTCTTCTTCTTCCTCTCAAGTGGCAGCTAAGCAGCAGAAGTTTTACCTTCCTCCTCCTCCGCTCCACACCCTTATCGCCAGAAGAACTCAGTGGCCGTGGATCTTCCCACCCACCCAACCCAAGCTATCGTAACAAGTCAAATTCTCAAGCTCCAAGGTCAAGTGCTCCTTACCACCGTCCGCTTCTCCTCAAGTGACTTGCAACAAATGTCGCAGAAAGGTCACTATGCTAACAAGTGCTTCAACCAGAGGCGCCTTCCGCCTCCTCCTCCCGTGAAATCTTCCAGAATGCAAAGGGTCAAGCATAATCCCAAGTCTGCAAAGGAGAATATGATGAATGCAGCTCAAGGGAGGAATCTTCCGATGTGATCATGGGTAATCTTCTTGTTAATGATATTCCCGCAAAAGTCTTATTTGATACCGTGCATCGCATTGTTTCATGTCGAGACCGCTTTTTGCCAAGCATGATTTCACTTCGAATTTTGGTTAAACCTCTAGCAATTGTTTCTCCGCAAGCATATGAGTTCTAGCTCCATGGTTCCGGATGTTTCTATCAAGATGGGCGATTATAGATTTCTTTCTAAACCAATTGTTCTTGTGACTCGGATATTGATCTTATTCTCGGATGGATCGGCTTTATCAAAGACAAAGCTCAGCTTGATTGTGCTGCTGTGAAATTCAATTGACTCACTCTTCTAATGATGTGATCATCTATGCCGCCGTGATGAAACCATTCGTTGTTTTCTCTCAATGAGAAGGGCGAACTGAATGCCATCTCTCGATTCCAAATGCTTTTGAGTACCAAGATGTTTTTCCGTAAGAGCTTCCGGTATGCCTCCTCATCGCCAGCTTGAGTTCAAGTATCGATCTTGAGCCCGCATCAACCCGCTTGCAAGCGCCCATACAAGCTTGGACCTCAAGAGCTGAAGGAATTGAAGAAGCAGCTCGATGAACAAGAGCGTCTGGTTTGATCGCATCGAGTTCATCTCCTTGGGGTTGTGGTGTTCTTTTGTCCGAAGAAGGATGGCACGGACCGACTTTTGCGCCGACATCGCCCATTGAATAAGAAGACTATCAAGAACAAGTATCCACTTCCCAACATCAATGAGCTTTTCGAGCAACTCAAAGGTGCTAAAGTGTTCTCTAAGCTTGACCTTCGATGGGTTATCATCGATTCAGATTCGTGAACAAGATATTCCCAAGACAAAGATTCGTAATGCTTTGGTTCTTATGAATATACTGTCATGTCTTTCGCCTCGCCAATGCTCCTCCAACATTCTCTCGATGATGAACTTCATTTTCAATCCCTACACCAATGAATTCGCCTTGGTCTATCTTGATGATATTTTGGTCTTCTCCAAGAATAAGAAGGATCATGCCAAACATTTGCGATTGGTGCTAGACAAGCTCAGAGAGTATCAATTTATGCTAAGTTCTCCAAATGTGAATTTTGGCTTGATGAAGTGCTTTATCTTGGTCATATCATCTCCGCCAAGGGTATCGCAGTTAATCCCAAGAAGGTGTCCGCAATTGTGAATTGGGAACCTCCTCGATCGTCAAGCAGCCCGCAGTTTTCTTGGTCTTGCAAGTTATTGTCAAGATTCGCTGAGAACTTCTCCAAGATTGCAAAGCCTCTTTCCAACCTTCTCCAAGCATGTGAAGTATGTCCGTCTCCCGAGTGTGACGTTGCTTTCAATACTCTCAAAGAGAAACTCGCACAGCCCCTGCTCGACAAATCCCGATGAATCCAAGCCATTCAAGTTTTCTGTGATGCTTCTTCAAGGTCTCGTGCTGTGTTAATGCAAGAGAAGAGAGTTGTGGCTTATACCTCTCGCCGCTTGAAGCTCAATGAGAAGAACTACCCCACTCACGATCTTGAGTTGGCGGCAGCTTGTCCATGCATTAATAACGGAGACATCTCTTGTTGGGAAGGAAAGTGGACATTTTCACCAATCACAAGAGTCTCAAGTACATCTTCACTCAGCCCAACCTCAACCTCAGTGCACTCGATGGGTCGAAATGATTCAAGAGTACAACCCAAGTATTGAATATACTCCGCAAAGCCAATGTCATTGCAGATGCTTTGAGCAGAAGGCTTATCGCAATGCCTAATCCTCAAGCCCTTTCACCGGATCTCGTGAAGCTTTCCGCAAGCTGAATCTTCGTTGTTCCTCAAGGCTTTCTTGCCAACCTCATAGTCTCTCCTACTTTGGAAGATCAGATCCGTGAGGCTCAACTTCGGATACCATGGTGAAAAGGTGAAACGTGGTATCGACAAGGGCATTTCCAAGTACAAGTGCTTCCAAGTTGATGACAAAGACACTGCTCTTTGAGGACCGGATTGTGGTTCCTAAGGGTGATCTCAGAAAAGTCATTATGAACGAGGCTCACAATTCGCTTCTATCCATTCATCCCGAAGTACGAAGATGTACCATGACCTCAAGCAATATATTGGTGGACTCGAATGAAGCGAGAAATTGCTCAATTCGTGAATGAATGTGATGTCTGCAGAAGAGTGAAAGGTAACACCAAAGACCAGCTGGTCTCCTCCAACCTCTTGCTATTCCGAATGGAAGTTTGATCATATTGAAATGGACTTCGTGATCGGCTTTCCAAAGTCCAAGCGTGAAATGATGCTATCTTCGTTGTCATTGACAAGCTTACTAAAGTGGCTCATTTTCTTCCTATCAAAGAATCCATCACAGCAGCTCAATTGGCGAGCTATACACCTCCAGATTGTCTCTTTGCACGGCATTCCTCAAGTGATCTCTTCTGCACTGTGGCAGCATCTTTACCTCCAAGTTTTGGGATTCTTTTCAAGGCCATGGGCACCAACATTCGCTTTCAAAGACAGCTTTCCATCCTCAAACAAGTGGCCAAGTTGAGCGAGTAAATCAAATCCTTGAAGATATGCTCAGTGGCTTGTGTCATTTCTTTCGGTATGAAGTGGAAGATTGTCTTCCATATGCCGAAGTTCTCCTACAACAACAGCTTCCAAGCGAAGTTCGGCAAGGCCCCATTCGAAATTCTCTATGGCGTAAAGTGCCGCATCTCTCAATTGGTCTCGAGACAGTGAACGCCAACTTCTTGGCAATGACTTGATCACGTATGTAAGAAATGTGCCAAGTCATTCGTGAGAATCTCAAAGCCGCGTAATCGCGCCAGTAAGAGCTATTATGATGATAAGCACCGTGATGAGGCTTTTGAAATCGGAGACCATGTCTACCTCCGCCTCTCCAATGAAAGGCACTCGCCGCCTTCGTATCAAAGGGAAGCTTGCCCTAGATACGGGGTCCTTTCAAGATCATTGGGAAAAGAGGCGATCTCGCCTATCAACTTGAGCTTCCATCCAACTTTGCAAACGCGCACGATGTGTTTCACGTGTCACAGCTTCGCAAGTGCTTCAAGACTCCTGAACGCACTATCAACTTCAAGAGATTGACCTTCAAGAAGATCTCTTATCATGAGCACCCTGCTGTTATTCTTGAAGAAACCGAGCGCAAGACTCGCAACAAGTCAATCAAATTCCTGAAAGTGAAGTGGTCACACCATTCCGACCGAGAAGCCACCGGGAGCGCGAGGATCACCTCCGCTCAATATCCGAGTTCTTTCAGTCCTAGATCTCGGACGAGATCCTCTTGTAGTGGTGGAGTGTTGTAACACCCCGAAGTAACTTTCCATATTTGTAACTCCAACTCTTGCCATTTTCGCATTGTGATATGATATTCCTCCGTGGTTGGGTTTTTCTTCATTTTGCATTTTGTCCATGTCATGCATTTTATATCATGTCATCATGTGCATCGATTTGCATACGTGTTCGCCTCATGATTCCGAGCATTTTTCCCGTTGTCCGCTTTTGCAATCCGACACTCCTATCTCCCCGCTGCCCCTTTTACGCTTTTTCCGCAAAGGGTACTAAACCTTCTCGAATGGACCGAGGTTTGTCTAGTGGCCTTGGTATACCACCAGAGACCACCGGTCAAGTTTCGGTCATTTGAGCTCGTTTGGTACTCCAACGGTTAACCGATTCTCGCAAAAGCCTCTTTTGAGTTGCAGCCCAACACCCCTTCAAAACAGCCCAATAACCCATCTAAGTCACTTCCATGCTCTCCGTCTGCTCGATCACGATCGTGGGCGAAAACTACACCTCATTTGGACTCTCCTAGCTCCTCTATGCCTATTAAAACATCTCCCCGCCCACATCCGGCCTTTCCCCCGAAACCCTAAAATCCGCCCTCACACTACCCGGGACACGCCCGCCGGCCACGACACTTCACACCACACCAGCTGCTGGAGGCTGCCACGTGGCTCAAGGCTCACACACACAAGGGGTCATGAGCCCACGGCCGCCCTGCCCGGCCATCCATCCTGCCTGCCTGTCATTGCCACTGGCGCGCTTGCTTCACGCTGCCGCTGCCGCCTCCGCCGCCACCACTTTGCACGCCGGCGGCTCGTTTCCCGGCCATCACGGATTGACACTGCCCAAGGCTGCCTTCCACCGGCGCCACCCGCCGGGCGACCTCCTCCTTCCCGCCGGCCGAACCCCGCCACCTTCCTCCTCCTCGCCTGGTTCATGAGCTCGAGCCATTGGCCGCCTCGATCCAGATCCAACCGAGCCCTGCTGACCTCTCTCCCCTCACTTTTTCTCTAAGTCTTTATATAATTGATATTTTGTTGCATTTTCTCCAGAGTGTAACTTTGCATCCAAGATCCATTTTATGCCAGATAATATATCAAAATGTTCGTCTCAAGAGTAGATCATTTCATCTCATTGCATCATTTTCATTTGAGCTCATCTTGATGCCCGAAATGCTGTTAGAAGAGGGCTATGTGATGTTAGTTTCGCTTCAGAATGTAACTTGCACTTTTGTTATTTTTGCCATGATTAATGTGTGCACCCTATGAATTTGAGTCCTACATGTGTTTTGAAATATGCCACGTCATCTTTCCAGGGGTATATGCCATGTATTTTTTGTGATCTATGTGGTGACTAGCACAAGCATGCAAAGTAGGTGTCCTGATGTTGCTGATTTCAGCCCTGTTTTAGCTGCTTTTGATGCCATGTTAACTTGATGATACCGAGAGATCTATGCATATTTTGAGATACATCAGTAAGGATGTTTTGTAAAACATGTCTTTCTCTATCCATCCATGCCTTTGTTTGCAATTATGGAGTGCCATAGCTTGAGTCAATCGAGCTCTACTTTTGCTATCAAACGTTTCCTGGCAGATTGTTTACATGTGTTCAAATTTGCCAAGCTTGTTGTGGTTGATCCATATATGCTATGTTAATGTTCTTGCCATGTATGTCTTCTATGTCATGTCTTCTTGATGTAAGTATGCTTAGTTTGTCATATAAGGCTCTGTAGTGAGTGCATTGAGCTTGTAAACATGCCTACTTGTTATCAGTTTTTGACATGCCATGTTGCTGAATCTGTTAACGAAACTTTCAATATTGACATGGGTGTTACTATATTTTCTGATCCTTTTTGGCTTATAGTCAGTATGGGACTTTTGTTTTATGCTTTGAGTAGATTCATGCCATGCCTTGTTTTGCTATTTTAAGTTCCTGTAGCATGTAGTTTTGTTGCTCTGAACATTGCAACCTGATGCTGTTTTTGCCATGTCCAGCCTGATATTTTTGTGCACTTTTGCCATGCTTGTTTGAACCTGTTATGATGTGAACTAGCCGTAGCTCAGTGCTCATCTTTTGTCGAGCATCTTGTGTAGATCACGGCCATGTGCTTTGTTGATACGTTTGGGTGCAGCAGCTTATTTAATTGTTGCTTGCTAAGTGGCATCATGCTGTTAATGGCAGATTTGCGCCATTCTTGTTTTGCTTGTCATTTGCAAACCGTGCATCCGATTCCGTGATCTTTATATCGATTTCAACCAAATCATCTCATCTTTCCAGTGGCATACTTGGTTTGCCAAGTTGATGCCTGGTTCATCATTTTCCTTCCGAGCGCATATACGCATTGCATATCACATCCCGCATATCATGTCATGTTTTGCATCATGTTGATTGTGCATTGCACCGTGATTTATTGTGGTTCCTTTGTTTGTGTTGTTGCTTTGGGTAGAGCCGAGACGAGTACGTGAACGAGGAACCTGTTGAGAACGCTTACGAGGATCAAGCTTTCGACAACTCGAGAACATTGCGCAAGATGACCATACCTCGAAATCACTTCTATCTTTGCTATGCTAGTTGCTCGCTTTTTGCTATGCCTATGCTGCGATGCCTACCACTTGCTATATCATGCCACCCATATTGCCATGTCAGCCCCTAACCATCCTTTTCCTAGCAAACCGCTGATTGGCTATGTTACCGCTTGCTCAGCCCTCTTATAGCATTGCTAGTTGCAGTGAAGCTGAAGTTTGTTCCTTGTTGAACATGGAGATGTTGTTCCTTGTTGGAACATGTTTACTTGTTGGGGATATCACAATATATATATCTGCTATAATTAATACATCTATATATTTGGTAAAGGGTGGAAGGCTCGCCTTATGCCCGTGTTTTGTTCCACTCTTGCCACCCTAGTTTCCGCCATACCGTGTTATGTTCCTTGATTTCGCTCCTTACACGGTTGGGTGATTTATGGGACCCCTTGACAGTTCGCTTTGAATAAGACTCGCCCAACAAGGCCCAACATTGGTTTTACCATTTGCCACCTAAGCCTTTTTTCCCCGGTTTTCGCGAGCCCGAGGGTCATCTTTATTTTAACCCCCGACCAGTGCTTCTTCGAGTGCTGGCCCAACCGGCAGATCAAGGGCCACCACGGGCAACTCGAGGGCTGGTTTTACTCAGTAGGGTGACCTATCCGTGTGCCCCGAGAACGAGATATGTGCAGCTCCTATCGGGATTTGTCGGCACAATCGGGTGGTTTTGCTGGTCTTGTTTTATTGCTGTCGAAATGTCTTGTAGTCCGGATTCCGAGATTGATCGGCTTTCCAGTAGAAGGAATATCCTTCGCTGACCGTGAGAGCTTATAATGGGCTGAGTTGGGACACCCTCGCAGGTAATATCTTTCAAAGCCGTGCCCGCGTTATGAGGCAGATGGGAATTTGTTAATGTCCGCCAGAAAACCCGGTTGACCTTAAATAAAATACACATCAATCAAGGTGTAACTGTGATGGTCTCTTCTCGCGGAGTCCGGAAGTGAACACGGTGTTGGAGTTATGTCCGACGTAAGTAGTTCAGATCACTTCTTGATCGCTACTAGTTTCACGACCGTGCTTTGCTCCTCTTCTCGCCTCTTTATGTATGTAGCCACCATATATGCTAGTCGCTGCTGCAGCTCCACTTTACTACTCGTCCTTCCTATAAGCTTAAATAGTCTTGATCTCGCTGGTGAGATTGCCGAGTCCCCGTGACTCATGATACTTCCAAAACAGTTGCAGGTTCCGATGATGCCAAGGCAGGTGACTCAACCGAGCTCAAGTGGAGTTCGACGAGGAACGTGGTCGTTATTATGTGTCTTTTCCCGATGATCAGAGTGGTGCTCAGCTGGGACGATCGGGATCCGTAGCATTTGGGGTATCTTCTTTATTTTGGTTCCGTAGTCGGACCTTGAGTGTACTCAATGATGGATGTTTATTTATGTACGTGTGAAGTGGCGAATCGAAGCCAACTATGTATCTCTTTCCTTATGTATTACATGGGTTGTGTGAAGATTACCTCACTTGCGACATTGCTTTCAATGCGGTTATGTTCTAAGTCGCGCCTCGACACGGGAGATATAGCCGATCGGGCGCTATACTGAAGTCGAAGGTATGCATGATGTCGCTGAAGAAATCGGAGAAGGAGGACATAGCCCACAAGAAAAATAATCCACAAAGAAGGGTACCGATTTGGGGCAGGCTCATTGCTAGCCGGGATGACACGGTGGTCGGATGACCTAATCCTCTGCCTTCACTCCCCACAGGGGCCTCAAGAAGAAGAAGGCGGATCGCGCCCACGCCCACCTGGCTTCTCCGCGGCTCCACAGCTCCGGCCTTTTGGCCACCC
>JAHIAM010007410.1:0-21207 GCA_021605205.1 Aegilops longissima | reverse complement strand
TTGATCATCATCATTATTTTCCTCTTCGGTTGGTGTAGGCATCACAGAACATTTTCTGAGCTGCACTACTATCCCGCTCAAGAGATAGTACTTCATCGAGTTCTACTTTCCTCCCACTTACTTCTTTCGAGAGGAACTCTTTTTCCAGAAAGGATCCGTTCTTGGCAACAAAGATCTTGCCTTCGGATCTTAAGTAGAAGGTATACCCAATGGTTTCTTTAGGGTATCCTATGAAGACGCATTTTTCCGACTTGGGTTCGAGCTTTTCAGGTTGAAGTTTCTTGACATAAGCATCGCATCCCCAAACTTTTAGAAACGACAGCTTAGGTTTCTTCCCAAACCATAATTCATACGGTGTCGTCTCAACGGATTTAGACGGTGCCCTATTTAAAGTGAATGTAGCTGTCTCTAGAGCGTATCCCCAAAATGATAGCGGTAAATCGGTAAGAGACATCATAGACCGTACCATATCTAATAGAGTGCGATTACGACGTTCGGACACACCGTTACGCTGAGGTGTTCCAGGCGGCGTGAGTTGTGAAACGATTCCACATTTCCTTAAGTGTGTACCTAAATTCGTGACTTAAGTATTCTCCTCCACGATCTGATCGTAGGAATTTTATCTTTCGGTCACGTTGATTCTCTACCTCATTTTGAAATTCCTTGAACTTTTCAAAGGTCTCAGACTTGTGTTTCATCAAGTAGACATACCCATATCTACTCAAGTCATCCGTGAGAGTGAGAACATAACGATATCCTCCGCGAGCCTCAACTCTCATTGGACCGCATACATCGGTATGTATGATTTCCAACAAGTTGGTTGCTCGCTCCATTGTTCCGGAGAACGGAGTCTTGGTCATCTTGCCCATGAGGCATGGTTCGCATGTGTCAAATGATTCATAATCGAGAGACTCCAAAAGTCCATCAGCATGGAGCTTCTTCATGCGCTTGACACCAATGTGACCAAGGCGGTAGTGCCACAAGTATGTGGGACTATCGTTATCAACTTTACATCTTTTGGTATTCACACTATGAATATGTGTAACATTACGCCGAGATTTATTAAGAATAAACCGTTGACCATAGGGGCATGACCATAAAACATATCTCTCATATAAATAGAACAACCATTATTCTCGCATTTAAATGAGTAGCCATCTCGTATTAAACGAGATCCAGATACAATGTTCATGCTCAAACTTGGCACCAAATAACAATTATTAAGGTTCATAACTAATCCCGTAGGTAAATGTAGAGGTAGCGTGCGACGGCGATCACATCGACTTTGGAACCATTCCCGACGCCAAGATCGTCACCTCGTCCTTCGCCAGCCTCCGCTTATTCCGCAGCTCTGCCAGTGAGTTACAAATATGAGCAACGGCACCGTATCAAATACCGGGAGTTACTACGAGTACTGTTAAGGTACACATCAATTACATGTATATCAAATATACCTTTAGTGTTGCCGGCCTTCTTATCCGCTAAGTATTTGGGGCAGTTCCGCTTCGGTGACCCTTCCCTTGCAATAAAAGCACTCAGTTTGGGCTTGGGTCCATTCTTTGACTTCTTCCCGCAACTGGCTTACTGTGCGCAACATCTTTGCCGTCCTTCTTGAAGTTCTTCTTACCCTTGCCCTTCTTAAACTTAGTGGTCTTATTGACCATCAACACTTGATGTTCTTTCTTGATTTCAACCTCTGCTGACTTCAGCATTGAAAATACTTCAGGAATGGTCTTCACCATCCCCTGCATATTGTAGTTCATCACGAAGCTCTTGTAGCTTGGTGGGAGCGATCAAGGATTATGTCAATGACCGCCTCGTCCGGGAGGTTAATCTCCACTGGGACAAAGGGCTGTGCAACCTGACATTTTGAGTATGTGCTCACCGACAGTAACTGTTTTCCTCCATCTTACAACTATAGAACTTGTCGGAGACTTCATATCTCTCGACACGGGCATGAGCTTGGAAAACTAGTTTCAGCTCTTCGAACATCTCATATGCTCCGTGTCGCTCAAAACGGTTTTGGAGCCCCGGTTCTAAGCTGTAAAGCATGCCGCACTGAACGAGGGAGTAATCATCAGTACGTGTCTGCCAAATGTTCAAATCGTCTTGCAGTGCTGGGAGAGCAGGTGGGTCACCTAACGGTGCTTCTAGGACATATGCCTTCTTGGCAGCTATGAGGATGATCCTCAGGTTCCGGACCCAGTCCGTATAGTTGCTGCCATCATCTTTCAGCTTGGTTTTCTAGGAACGCGTTGAAGTTCATGTTGACATGGCGTTGGCCATTTGATCTACAAGACATATTTTGCAAAAAATTTAGACTAAGTTCATGATAATTAAGTTCATCTTAATCAAATTATTCAATGAACTCCCACTCAGATTTGACATCCTCTAGTCATCTAAGTGTTACACGGTCCGAGTCGACTAGGCCGTGTCCGATCATCACGTGAGACGGACTAGTCATCGCCGGTGAACATTCTCATGTTGATCGTATCTTCTATACGACTCGTGTTCGACCTTTCGGTCTCCGTGTTCGAGGCCATGTCTGTACATGCTAGGCTCGTCAAGTTAACCCTAAGTGTTTTGCATGTGTAAAACTGTCTTACACCGTTGTATGTGAACGTAAGAATCTATCACACCCGATCATCACGTGGTGCTTGAAACGATTTAACTTTAGCAACGGTGCACAGTTAGGGAGAACACTTCTTAAAATTGTTGTAAGGATCATCTTATTTACTACCGTCGTTCTAAGTAAACAAGATGCATAAAACATAATAAACATCACATGCAATTATATAAAGTAGTGACATGATATGGCCAATATCATATAGCTCCTTTGATCTTCATCTTCGGGGCTCCATGATCATCTTGTCACCGGCATGACACCATGATCTCCATCATCATGATCTCCATCATCGTGTCTTCATGAAGTTGTCACACCAACGACTACTTCTACTTCTATGACTAACACGTTTAGCAATAAAGTAAAGTAGTTTACATGGCGTTCTTCAATGACACGCAGGTCATGCAAAAATAAAGACAACTCCTATGGCTCCTGCCGATTGTCATACTCATCGACATGCAAGTCGTGATTCCTATTACAAGAACATGATCTCATACATCACAATATATCATTCATCATTCATCACAACTTGGCCATATCACATCACATGACAATTGCTGCAAAAACAAGTTAGACGTCTTCTAATTGTTGTTCCATCTTTTACGTGGCTGCAATTGGGTTCTAGCAAGAACGTTTTCTTACCTATGAATAACCACAACGTGATTTTGTCAACTTCTATTTACCCTTCATAAGGACCCTTTTCATCGAATCCGCTCCAACTAAAGTGGGAGAGACAGACACCCGCCAGCCACCTTATGCAACTAGTGCATGTTAGTCGGTGGAACCGGTCTCACGTAAGCGTACGTGTAAGGTTGGTCCGGGCCGCTTCATCCCACAATACCGCGGAAGCAAGATAAGACTAGTAGCGGCAAGCAAGTTGACAAGATCTACGCCCACAACCAAATTGTGTTCTACTCGTGCAAAGAGAACTACGATAGACCTAGCTCATGATGCCACTGTTGGGGAACGTTGCAGAAAATTAAAAATTTTCCTACGGTTTCACCAAGATCCATCTATGAGTTCATCTAAGCAACGAGTCAAGGGAGTGAGTTTGCATCTACATACCACTTGTAGATCGTGTACGGAAGCGTTCGAGGGAGCGGTGATGATGGAGTCGTACTCGACGTGATTCAGATCACCGATGACCAAGTGCTGAACGGACAGCACCTCCGCGTTCAACACACGTGCAGTGCGGGTGACGTCTCCTCCGCCTTGATCCAGCAAGGAGGAAGGAGAGGTTGAGGAAGACAGCTCCACCGGCAGCACGACGGCGTGATGATGGTGGAGAAGCAAGATCTCGGCAGGGGCTTCACGAGCACACAACGGAGGAGGAGAGGTGTTGGGAGGGGGGCTGCGCCTTGGCTTGTGGTCCGCTGCCCTCCCTCACCCCTCTATTTATAGGGGAAGGGAGAAGGGGCCCCTCTAGATGCATCTAGAGGGGGCGGCGGCCAAGGGAGGGGGACTTGCCCCCAAGCAAGGGGCGCCCTCTAGGGTTCCCCTCAACCCTAGGCGCAAGGGCCTGGGGAGGGGTGCGCCCAGCCCACCAGGCTGGCTCCCTCCCCACGCAGCCCAGTGGCCCCCACAGGAGGTGGCCCCTCCGGTGGACCTCCGAACCCTTCCGGTGTCCATTTGACAACTTCCCATATATAAATCTTTATCTCCGGACCCTTCCGAACTCCTCGTGACGTCCGGGATCTCATCCGGACTCAACAACATTCGTAATCACATACAAGTCTTCCTAATAACCCTAGCGCCACCGAACCTTAAGTGTGTAGACCCTACGGGTTCGGGAGACATGCGCATATGATCGACGCGCTCAGTCAATAACCAACAGCGGATCTGGATACCCATGTTGGCTCCTACATGCTCCTCGATGATGTCATCGGATGAACCACGATGTCGAGGATTCAAGCAACCCGTATACTATTCCCTTTGTCGACGGTATGTTACTTGCCCGAGATTCGATCGTCGGTATCCCAATACCTCGTTCAGTCTCAGTATCGCAAGTCACTTTACTCGCATCAGTAATGCATGATCCCGTGACCAGACACTTGGTCACTTTGAGCTCATTATGATGATGCACTACCGAGTGGGCCCAGGTGATACCTCTCCGTAATACGGAGTGACAAATCCTGTCTCGATCCGTGTCAACCCAATGACACTTTCGGGATACCTGTAATGCACCTTTATAGTCACCTAGTTACGCCAGGACGTTTGGTACACCCAAAGCACTCCTACGGTATCCGGAGTTACACGATCTCATGGTCTAAGGAATAGATACTTGACATTGAGAAAGCTCTAGCAAAACGAACTACACGATCTTGTGCTATGCTTAGGATTGTCTTGTCCATCACGTCATTCTCCTAATGACGTGATCCCATTGTCAATGACATCGATGTCCATAGTCGAAAACCATGACTATCTGTTGACCACCGAGCTAGTCAACTAGAGGCTTACTAGGGACGATTGTGGTCTATGTATTCACACATGTATTATGATTTCCGGATAATACAATTATAGCATGAATAAAAGACAATTATCATGAACAAGGAAATATAATAATAATGCTTTTATTATTGCCTCTAGGGCATATTTCCAACAGCCTGAAGACGCAACACCCACACCTAGACACCGAAGAGGACTACTCATTGTTCACCCACCTAAGAGCATCTCCAGCCGCTTCTTCAACAGGCCCCCAGCGTTTTTGTCGCCGGCGGCCGAAAATCGGCCCAGTCGCGCCCCCAGGAGCCCGATTTTCTCCGGTTTGGGCCGAAACTGGCGCCGGCGGACCCAGGCCGAACCCGGCGCGCTGGGGGGGCGGGGATCTTTTTTTTTGGCGCGAACGGGGATGGGCCGTCGAGTCAGCGAGACGCCGCTTCGTCGTCCTCATCGCCTCGATTCCCACAGGAATCAATGCGAAGGCTGGCCAAGGCTGCTCCGCTGCGCGCCGGTCAGCCTCCATTGATGCCTCACGGGCGGCGTAGTGAAGGCGCCACCGCCACACGTCCCGCCCTCTCCCGCCATGCGTCGCCCTGCATGTAGGCTCTCGCCGCCTGGGCCGCGCCTATAAAAGTCGATGCCCCCGTCGGTGAACGCCACAGCTGCCACACTTCGCCTCGCAACGCCACACAAAGCAGCACCCTCCCCCTTTCCCGAGGAGCAAAATGGCAGAGAGGTTCCCATGCGACGGCGCTGCGGAGAACGGCTTCGGCAGCCGCGATCTCCAAGAGCCGGAGGCGCGCCTCCTCTACGAGGCCGAGTATCCGGCACCCCCGGACATGCGTGTGCCGGGGGCGTGGAGGTTGAGCGCCGGCGCCGTCCCGGTGCTAGCGGGCCGAGATCGCCCGCATCCGCTCGTCGCTGACGGAGGAGCAGCGGGACCAGCCGAGGTACGCCGCCGACAGCGAAACGTTGTGGACGCAGTACTTCCAGCGCCGTTGTGAAGAGCAGATCGCCTCCGCCAATGGCATCATCCCCCGCGGCCGCCTCAACGCCGAAGGGCGGCGTGAGTGGTGGGGCGTGCCAGGACGTCCTCGACTACATCGAGACCGGCAACACGCCGCGCCTCAAGTACCCACGGCGGCCGTCCTTCTCTCGCCGCCGTGGCAGCTCCTGGACGCCGCGGAGAATGGAGCCTGGGTCGTCCTCCTCGTCGTGCTCCGGCTCGCTCTCCTCCATGTCCGTGCTCTCCTCCGACTCACCGGCACTCCGCCCCATCAAGCCGGAGCCGGAGGAGACGCCACTTCGGTGTTGCACACGCAGTGGCGCCCTCGTCATCGACGAGGGTGCCCGCCCCTTCCCGCCCGCAGCGACGCCCTCCACGCGCTCCCTCCGCCTGGTCCAGCCGAAACCCGAGCCCGAGCTGCTCCCCTTGAAGCCGGAGCACGTGGGCATGGTGGCCCCTATCGACGAGTCCGCCCTCAAGTGGGTGAGGGAGGACTACGTCCGCAAGAAGGTGCTCCGCCAGCGTCGTGCATACGCGGAGCTCCAAGCCCGGTGTCGCGGGCGCGAGGAGGGCGGCGTCATCGTCCTCGACAGCGATGATGAGGAGGAGGCCAGGCCGTCCAGCGCCCCTCCGCGCGTCGGCGACCCTGGCCAGGGGTGCAGCAGGGACGGTGGAGGCTCCGGCGTGGGGCGCGACGACGACAACGGCGGCGGCGGCGGCGACTACACCCGTTTCTACAGGCTTCTCGGCATGTAGATGGAGTGCGGTGGCCGCGGCGTAGCAGGGCTAGCTGTAGCTAGGCATAGTTTGCATGTTTTATCTGTTTTTTGTACAAATTTCAATGAAGTTTTCCCGAGTTTGTTCAAGATCGCCGAAGTTTGTGCAACTTTGTGTGAAATATCGCCGAGCTCGCGCATTTTTTGGGTTCGGCCTGGGGGCCTCGACTGGGCACGCAGTCACCCCCACGCGCAAAACAAGCGCCGGTTCGCCCCCAGGCGCCTCCTTTTCGTCATTGGGGGCGGCGGCAAACGGCTGGAGATGCTCTAACTAGTGCACCAAAGAAGAAGTCTAGTTGCCCTTTTAGTATACCAACCGTCCTCCATGCCCAGTCCTCACGGTCCACATTGCTAATGGTGTGTTGTGTGAAAGGAGTTACTCCATTGAAGATGACCACGTGACCATGCTTCCATAGCTCCCACATGGTGAGTGCTATGATCGCCCTCAAATCCCTCCATGGTCACCGATCAAAGCTCCTAGTGCTATACCAGTCCACCAGATTATCATCAATCAATGGCGTCTATTCCGGCGTCCCAAGGGCACTCCACACCCCAAACCACAATGTTCGCGCAAATACACGGGTAAGCATAATGTGTGTGATAGTTTCCTCTTGTTAGATGCAGAACGAACACAAGGCCTGGCGGGGCAGACCCAGGGCTTTGGTTACCGCTCAGAAATTTGAGATTTACCATGGTTACCGTGTATTGCCATGCCCCTCGGTAAATGGGCATTTCAAGCAAAAAATTGAATTTTTGAATATTTTGAATTTAAACGCTCAATGTACAGTGAAGTATGGCAGCACCTCAATTATTTCAAAATAGTTAGTTATGGCGTGGTGGTAACAACCTATTTCCACCTTTAAAAGGTAGCTGGCTCAAGTTCTCCTTCTTGCACTTTTTTTGAACTAATATAAGTTCAAGTGCTATCTATATCTATTTTGAAAAAATTGAATTCAAAATTAAATTATGATTTTTGTTCGAAATTTCATGGTAACCGTGGTAACCACGTTTACCAACCCCCCTCGGTAAAAATGCCCCATTCAGTAACCAAGGGCAGACCTCTTCTCGCAAGCTTGTCCAAGGTTCAGCATCGATTTCGCATTGCTAACCATGAGAAGAAGCGACATTGGAGCGACACTTTCTGTTTCCACACGAAATCAGCATAAGAAGACACCCCCAAACAAACTTGTAAGCGTAAGTTGTGTTAACAGAGTATGATCCCTTCGGCTCGCAGGCCCATGTGATAAAATTCGTGGCACGGGTGCTGGGAGAGAAAAGAAAGAAGGGCTCGGGCTGGGAGAGAAAAGAAAGAGGGACCCGGGGGCTGGAAGAGAGAAGAATCAGAATTACTGAGCTACCCCACTCTTTTTTTCTAATTCCCTTCTAAGATGCTACGACTTAAATAAGAGTAGAGCATGCTCATGCTCAGACCTTTCGAGGCTTCCTTTACTCTTGGGGATTTCTTTCCATCCTCGTCCATAGCAACAGGTACACGTCCATGGTGAGCAGATCAATGTTGGGCCTGATGTCCCTCACCCAAGTGTTTGCCTGAATGGCCTGATGAACCATGCGAGACGATATCACCGTTAGTGCAACCTTGCCATAAAGGTTGGGCACCAGATCTTGTACTCTATATCCATCAAACCACCTATCTTCTCAGAATAGGATGCCATTGCCATTGATATTTCCCAGAGAAGCAACCGTTGTCGCTTCGTATAGTATGAGAGCTTCGTCGGGCACGCTATTCTATATGCATCAATTCAGTGGCATTTCGATCAAAAATTCAAAATATGATATCATACCGACTTAAAGACACTACATATAAAAATAATAGCCATGTCATTTTCCACCATATAGGTATTAAAACATACAAGGTGTTTTCCAATAATAATTTTGTAATGCATTAAGGTAAGACAAAGTAATTGAACTCAATCTATGCAGCAACATGATGACATCGCGACACATAGTCAAAATACTGACCGACATATAGCTAAAAGAGAGAATAAAAGACAATGAGAGCAATGCTCACAGTCATCATCGGTAAGGCACCTAGCCCTAGCGCTTCCACATTTCATGGTGACACTACAAATTTCATGGCTTACAAGAAGAAGAAATGCCGATTGTGACTACTTGCGAAGAAGGCCACAAAATCTTGATATGACTTAGAAGACCCTAATCCCCTGCCTCCGCCTAAAATAAGGTGGGGCATGATACAAATTCTTTAAAACTTAGCTTACACACATAAATTTGTGGTATGCATTTCATAAGAGCGTACACAAAACAAAATCGAGGTTTGAATCATATTGGGTCCTCACCACCGTACAACATGTATATATATACACACATGTTTAGTTTTAACTATTATTAATTTTAGCCTTCAAAGGGACTAACTCTTGCACCTAACATTGCACGTGATCTGTGGTCTCAAATTCTCCAGGTCATCAAATGGCTCGCCTTTATCACAAATATTTTTGAAGTTGAACTACAACTTATTTATATAGCCTCCCTTACTTTCCAGATGTTTCTAACGTATGTTTCAGATGTTAACAAGCATTGGTTGATTAATTCATCTTCCCTTTGTTTTTCACTCACTATCTCATCAACGAACCACTGGATAAGAATGGGAGGTATCAGAAGAGAGGTATCGATGATGTATCAAGAGAGAGGTAGCGTCTCCCAAACAGCTTGTGGTAGATCAGGGATATATTCAGATTTAGATCATGCTGATACATGGCTGATAGTGACGTGTGGGTTGTGCAACGTGATTTTTACACGGTTGCATAGCCCAAATTTTTCATAAATGTGATATAAATTGGAAGTTCCGCACTTGTGAAAAACTACAGTGTCAGAAATGCTACACACCAATAATTTAAACTAGGGACAACAACGAAACCATATCATGTGAACATTTTATTTTTGAGGCATGCTACACGCGGGCGGCTGGCTTTGAAAAAGGTCGTCCGGATCACGAGCAGCCTGTCTTGCGATTCTATTCTCTATTTGCAATTGTAACAAGACTATTGTTGCAACTTGGTATAATTTTGAATACTATAAAAAAGTAAGACAGGAGGTGGGCGAGATAAAAACTTTTGGATATATTGATTCGATTGAATTGCAAATACATCAAGAATAGAATCAATTCAATTCTGATTTGCAATAAGCAAGCGAGGTCTCTCAAATAGAGTCGAACTGAACTGCTAGACTACGTTGAGTGATGAACTCAATGATTCAAAAAAAACTAAGAGATGGATGAAATTACACATGGAATCCTGGTCCCAAAGAAGAGGGAAATGAGGATATGGCGAAATCGGTAGACGCAGCGGACTTGATTGTATTGAGCCTTGGTATGGAAACCTGCTAAGTGGTAACTTCCAAATTCAGAGAAACCCTGGAATTAAAAAAGGGCAATCCAGAACCAAATGTTGGGCTAAGTCCCTCCACATGGAGGTGTGTTGGCAGCCCAACATCAGCCCACACAAGTCCAACACATATGAACCGTTGATCTGTTCTGCATCCAACGGTTGAGAGCGCTTCCAAGGAAAGTGAAGCAAGAAGAAAACCCTAGCCACTCCACCCTTGCTGGTGGCGGCTGCCATTCGTGAGAGTGAGAGAGAGAGAGCACACAAGAGAAAACACAACCTGAGAGAGAGGAAGAAGAAGAAGAAGAGGTCCTGTCCAGATTTGCTGCATCTGACTAGACAGTGTTCAAGCTGGTGACTGGAGGCTCAAACGTGCTTGGATCGACCCCAAACTTGGTGAGCTCGTTCCTTACTTTGAGTACTTAGATTTGGTTAGCTGGTTTGAGGATTGGGTCAGTGGAGCATCAGATTTGAGAGTGGTTTTTTGTCAGCTCTGACTGCTGCAGTTTCAGAACAGAGTAGTTTTGGGAGACGAACAGTTTGGGTAGGCAAACGATGTCCGATTGAGCTGAAATTTGGAGGGGATCTCAGGAATTCGTGTGTCTACTTGTCTGCCAAATTTGGTGCTGTTTGGTTCAGCGGTTTAAGAGCAGTTTGCAAAACACTGAAGGGTACAAAAGCTGTGTAAACTCTGCTTTGCTGAAATCTTACTTCTTGTGGTTGTTGTTGCTGTTGCCGGTTGGCAACGTGGAGAGTGTGTTGTAAATATCTCTAGAGGTTCTAGAGAAGACTTTGTACTCATCATTCTCATAGTGAAGTTGTGTGGACCGGTCGGTCCATAGCCGTGGTTTTTTACTCCTCAAGTTGAGGAGGGTTTTCCACGTTAAATCTGGTGTCACTTGTGCGCGTTGTTTGTGTTATTCCGCTGCTTACTTGTTGATTGAAGTTGTCCTCAAAGTTCATCACAGGTGTGTTGGGGAACGTAGCAGAAATTCAAAATTTTCCTACGTGTCACCAAGATCTATCTATGGAGAAACCAGCAACGAGGGGAAGGAGAGTGCATCTACATACCCTTGTAGATCGCTAAGCGGAAGCATTCAAGAGAACGGGGTTGATGAAGTCGTACTCGTCGTGATCCAAATCACCGATGATCCTAGCGCCGAACGGACGGCACCTCCGCGTTCAACACACGTACAGCCCGGGGACGTCTCCTCCTTCTTGATCCAGCAAGGGGAGAGGAGAAGTTGAGGGAAAACTCCGACAACACGACGGCATGGTGGTGATGGAGCTCGTGGTTCTCCGGCAGAGCTTCGCTAAGCACTACGGAGGAGGAGGAAGTGTTGGAGGAGGGAGGGGCTGCGCCAGGGGAGGTGCGGCTGCCCTCTCTCTCCCTCACTATATATAGGGGTAAGGGGGTGGAGGAGGCGCCCTAGGGTTCCCTAGGGGAGGGGCGGCGGCCACAGGGGAAACCCAAGATGGGTTTGGGCGCCCCCACCCCCTAGGAAACTTGACCCCAAGCCAGGAAGGGGGGCTGCCCAAGGGGAGGCTCCCCCACCTCTCCTGGTTACGTGAGAGGGGCTGGGAGGGGCGCACCACCCCTTAGTGGGCTGGTTTGCCCCTTCCCCTTTGGCCTATGAGGCCCTCCAACACTTGCCGGGGCTCCCGAAACACCTTTCGGTCATGCTGGCCATAGCCTGTACCCAGAACACTTCCGACTCCAATACCCTTCGTCCAATATATCGATCTTCACCGCCGGACCATTCCGGAACTCCTCGTGACGTCCGGGATCAAATCCGGGACTCCGAACAACCTTCGGTAACCACATACTATTTCCCATAACAACTCTAGCGTCACCGAACCTTAAGTGTGTAGACCCTACGGGTTCGGGAACCATGCAGACATGACCGAGGCGTTATCCGATCAATAACCAACAGCGGGATCTGGATACCCATGTTGGCTCCCACATGTTCCACGATGATCTCATCGGATGAACCACGATGTCGAGGATTCAATCAATCCCGTATTCAATTCCCTTTGTCTAGCGGTATTGTACTTGCCCGATATTCGATCGTCGGTATCCCGATACCTTGTTCAATCTCGCTACGGCAAGTCTCTTTACTCGTTTCGAACACATCATCCCGTGATCAACCCCTTGGTCACATTGTGCACATTATGATGATGTCCTACCGAGTGGGCCCAGAGATACCTCTCCGCTTACGGAGTGACAAATCCGCCTCGATTCGTACCAACCCAATGACACTTTCGGAGATACCAGAGTGCACCTTTATAGCCACCCAGTTACATTGTGACGTTTGGTACACCCAAAGCATTCCTACGGTATCCGGGAGTTGCACAATCTCATGGTCTAAGGAAATGATACTTGACATTAGAAAAGCTTTAGCATACGGACATCTCTGTGCTAGGCTTAGGATTGGGTCTTGTCCATCACATCATTCTCCAAATTATGTGATCCCGTTATCAACGACATCCAATGTCCATGGTCAGGAAACTGTAACCATCCATTGATCAACGAGCTAGTCAACTAGAGGCTTACTAGGGACATGGTGTTGTCTATGTATCCACACATGTATTGCGGTTTCCGGTCAATACAATTATAGCATGAATAATAAACGATTATCATGAACAAGGAAATATAATAATAACTAATTTATTATTGCCTCTAGGGCATATTTCCAACAAGGTGAAGGGGGTTGTGTAGTGTGCATATTTGTCGTGTCGGTGAATTTGTACAGCGCATTGTTGCTGTCCAGCCCCAACAAAGTGGCATCAGAGCCTTGGTTTGCTTGTGCAAATTGTTGAGTTTCTTGTGGTGAAAGATGGAAGTGAATACCAGCAGGATGATATCCTTGAATGGTACAAATTATCAAGCATGGAAGGGCAAGATGGAGGACTTGTTGTATGTGAAAGAATACTGGAAGCCAGTGTTCTCCACTGAGATGCCGGAGGGCATTGAGGAAGGTCAGTGGAAGGTACTTCATCGCCAAGCTTGTGGGTTCATTCTGCAATGGGTCGATGACAATGTTTTGAATCATATCATTGATGAGACACATGCACGCACCTTATGGCAGAAATTGGAAGAGTTGTTTGCCCTGAAAGAAGGTACAAACAAGATGTTCCTGATCAAACAATTGATGTGCTTGAGGTACAAAGAGGGCACTCTAATTGCAGATCATGTGAATACATTCCAAGGCATTATAAATCAGCTTTCTTCAATGGGAATAACATTTGAAGATGAAGTGAGAGCTTTGCTGCTACTAGGCTCATTACCGGACAGCTTGGGGACCTTTAAGGTCACTGTTTGCAATTTAGCGCCTAATGGAGTTGTCACTTGGAATCTTGTGAAAACCAGGGTACTAAATGAAGAGTCCAGAAAGGTGGCTGAAGCCACTTCTTCCTCACATTCAGAGGTGCTAGTCACTCAGTCCGTGGGGAGAAGCAAGAGCGAGAGGTCCGTAAAGGGGTAGAAAGAGGTAGAAGCAAATCAAAAGTAAGTATGCTGATTATGAGTGCCATCACTGCCATCGAAGGGCTACATTAAGTGGCAATGTGACAAGTGGAAGAAAGACAAAAGAAAAGAAGAAACAAGATCGAAGCAAGTTGATAGTGATAGTGACACGAGGGCAACCGAAGTTACTGCAGAGAAGAGGACATCATGCTTGTTATGCATGAAGAAAATGAGGGCAGATTTGGTTCCACTGTTGAGGAGAGGATCACTTTGTTGTTTGATGAAACCGTCAACCTTGTGGATGGTGACGAGATGATTTGGATACGGGACATCGGTGCTACCATTCATGCTACATCTCGCAGAGAGCTCTTCACTAACTATATATCGGTGATTTTGGTGTTGTGAAGATGGGGAACAATGATAGAGCAGCCATCATTGGAAAGGAGATGTGCATTTGGAGACCGCAAATGGTACAAGGTTAGTCCTCAAATCTGTGAGGCATGTTGAGGCACTTCGTCTCAACATTATTTCAGTTGGTTTGCTTGATGGAGATGATTACTTGAGCAGTTTTGGAAAAGGGCGGTACAAGCTCACCAAAGGCAACATGATTGTTGCAAGAGGTAAAATGGTCTCAGCTTTTGTATCATGTTCATGCTAAGCTCTTTAGTGCTTCATCAATGCACTAGAGAAGAATGATCATTGTGCTTTATGGCACAAGAGACTTGGGCACATGAGTGAGAAGGGGATGACAGTGCTAGTGAAGAAAAAATTGTTGAAGGGTGTGAAAGGAGTTCACATCAAGAAATGTTCAGATTGTCTAGCAGGGAAGCAACACCGAGTTGCCTTCAAGACTCTACCTCCTCACAACAAGCCCGAGAAGCTGTACTTGATACATTCCGATGTTTGCAAAATGTCAGTAAGATATCTTGGTGGTGCTAAGTACTTTGTGACTTTTATTGATGACTTTTCCAGGAAGGTTTGGGCCTTCACTTTGAGGACCAAAGATCAAGTACTAGGTGTATTCAAGCAATTCCAAGCCTCGGTTGAGAGAGAAACGAGAAGAAGATCAAGTGCATTCAGACCGATAATGGAGGAGAGTACATTGGGCCATTTGATGCATATTGCAAGCAGCAGGGTATTAGGCATCAATTTACTCCCTCGAAGACACCACAGCTGAATGGTCTTCTTTGAGAGGATGAACAGGACAATTGTGGAGAGAGTTAGATGCTTGTTGTCAAGTGCAAAGCTACGTAAACACTTTTGGGGTGAGGCTTTGATGACTGCAGTTTATCTTATTAATCTCTCACCAAGTTATCCTTTGCAGGAGATGTTCCTAACAGGGTTTGGTGTGACAAGGATGTCTCATATGACCACTGAAGGTTTTTGGGTGCAAGGCCTTTGTTCATATTCCTCAAGATGAAAGGTCAAAGCTTGATTCAAGACATGACAATGTATCTTTCTTGGTTATGGTGGTGATGAGTTTGGCTACAAGCTGTTTGACCCTATAGCAAGGAAAGTTGTGAGAAGCCGTGATGTTGTGTTTGTTGAAGACCAAACAATTGAGGATATTGTGAAGACAAAGGGCAGGTTCCTCCTCAAAGATCAAGCAAGACATGATTGATTCGACCCAGTTCCTGCAGCTCCAGCTCTGTGCAAGTTGAAGCAGATGCGAAGATGTACAATATGATGTACATGGTGGTGCAGGTGAAGAAGATGCTCCCCAGCAGCAGCAACAAGAGTATGATGCTGAAGTTGATGATCCGGATCAGCAGGAAGCACCAGCACCAGAAAGTCCACCAGCTGCTCCACTCAGGAGATCCAACAGGGGTCAAATTCCTTCCAGCAGGTATCCCTCAGATCAATGTGTGGTGTTATTATCTGACGGTTCAGAACTTGAATGCTTTGCAGATGCAATGGAAGATGAGTACAAGAAGGAGTGGAAAAAGGCTATGCAAGAAGAGATGGATTCCTTGCATAAGAATCACACTTATGAGTTGGTGAAGTTGCCCAAGGGCAAGAAAATTTTGAAGAACAAGTGGGTCTACAGAATCAAGCAAGAAGAGCACACATCACATCCAAGGTACAAGGCCAGGCTAGTTGTAAAAGGATTCGGCCAGAGGAAAGGCATTGACTATGATGAGATCTTTTCTCCGGTTGTGAAGATGACATCCATAAGAGTAATCCTTGGCATGGCAGCAAGTCTCAACTTGGAGGTTGAGCAAATGGATGTGAAGACTGCATTCCTTCATGGTGAGTTGGAGGAAGAAATATACATGGAGCAACCTGAGGGGTTTCTTGTGAAAGGCAAAGAATACTATGTGTGCAAGCTGAAGAAAAGTCTCTATGGCCTGAAACAAGCACCAAGACAATGGTACATGAAGTTTGAAACTGTCATGGGGGAGCAAGGCTACAAGAAGTGTAGCTCAGACCATTGTGTGTTTATTCAGAGGTTCTCAGGTGATGATTTCATCATATTATTGCGCTATGTTGATGATATCCTGATTGTTGGCAAGAATGTCTCTACGATTGCTAAGTTGAAGAAGAAGTTGAGAAAATGTTTTGCTATGGAAGACTTAGGTCCAGCAAAGAACATTCTCGGAATGAGAATTGAGCGAGACAGAAATTGCAACAAGTTGTACTTGTCTCAAGAGAAGTATATTGAGAAAGTACTTCAGAAGTTCAGGATGGAAAATGCTAAAGTTGTGAGTTGTCCACTAGCAGCCCATTTCAAGTTGAGCAGAAAGCAATGTCCTACCACTGATGAGCAGAAAAAGGAAATGCATCATGTTCCTTATGCTTCAGCAGTTGGGAGTTTGATGTATGATATGGTGTGTACAAGGCCTGACCTTGCTCACGCGGTTAGTACTGTGAGCAGATTAATGTCCAATCCAGGAAAACCTCATTGGGAAGCCGTGAAGTGGATTTTGAGATATCTTCGGGGCAGCATAAATCTGAAACTTTGCTTCGGTGATGGTGAGGCAAAGCTGATTGCTTTTTCAGATTCTGACATGGCTGGAGATGTTGACAGAACGAAGTCTACTTCAGGTTACTTGGTTACCTATGGAGGGGGAGCGGTGTCATGGCAAAGCAGGCTGCAGAAGTGTGTGGAATTGAATACAACTGAAGCTGAATTCATTGTTGTAACAGAGGTGAGCAAAGAGCTATTGTGGCTGAAACGGTTGGCTTGTGAGCTTGGTTTTAAGCAAGACAAGTATGTGTTGTTTTGTGACAACCAAAGTGCTATCCACTTGAGTAAGAATGCAAGCTTTCATTCAAGGTCTAAGCATATAGCAGTCCGTTATCATTGGATTCGAGATGTGTTGTATTCCAAGAAAATGCAACTTGAGAAGGTTCACACCGATGACAATGGGGCTGATATGTTGACAAAAGTGGTGACAAGGAAGAAGCTCGAAGTATGCCGCCGACTCGCTGGCATGGCTGCCGGAAGGCAGTGAGACCCTCCATGATGTCGGGAGGGGGAGTTTGTTGGGCTAAGTCCCTCCACATGGAGGTGTGTTGGCAGCCCAACATCAGCCCACACAAGTCCAACACATATGAACCGTTGATCTGTTCTGCATCCAACGGTTGAGAGCGCTTCCAAGGGAAGTGAAGCAAGAAGAAAACCCTAGCCACTCCACCCCTTGCTGGTGGCGGCTGCCATTCTTGAGAGTGAGAGAGAGAGCACACAAGAGAAAACACAACCTGAGAGAGAGGAAGAAGAAGAAGCAGAGGTTCTGTCCAGATTTGCTGCATCTGACTAGACAGTGTTCAAGCTGGTGATTGGAGGCTCAAACGTGCTTGGATAGACCCCAAACTTGGTGAGCTCGTTTCCTTACTTTGAGTACTTCGATTTGGTTAGCTGGTTTGAGGATTGGGTCAGTGGAGCATCAGATTTGAGAGTGGTTTTTTGTCAGCTCCGACTGCTGCAGTTTCAGGTTGGGTGACGAACAATTTGGGTAGGCAAACGATGTCCGATTGAGCTGAAATTTTGGAGGGGATCTCAGGAACTCGTGTGTCTACTTGTCTGCCAAATTTGGTGTTGTTTGGTTCAGCGGTTTAAGAGCAGTTTGCAAAACACTGAAGGGTACAGAAGCTGTGTAAACTCTGCTTTGCTGAAATCTTACTTCTTGTGGTTGTTGTTGCTGTTGCCGGTTGGCAACGTGGAGAGTGTGTTGTAAATCTCTCTAGAGGTTCTAGAGAATACTTTGTACTCATCATTCTCATAGTGAAGTTGTGTGGACCGGTCGGTCCACAACCGTGGTTTTTTACTCCTCAAGTTGAGGAGGTTTTTCCACGTTAAATTCGGTGTCACTTGTGCATATTGTTTGTGTTATTCCGCCGCTTACTTGTTGGTTGAAGCTGTCCTCAAAGTTCATCACAGGTGAAGGGGGTTGTGTAGTATGCATATTTGCCGTGTTGGTGAATTTATGCAGCGCATTGTTGCTGTCTAGCCCAACACCAAATCCGTGTTTTGAGAAAACAAGGGGTTCTCGAACTAGAATACAAAGGAAAAGGACAGCTAGTATTCTTGTCCATCACCAGTGTGACAAGCTAGACCCTTGTAGCAGCACGCGTTGTGACAAGCTAGACTATTGTTGCAGTGTCTATCACTACGCAACGGCAACTCCACAACACTGACGATGACACAAACAACGACGGCGAACAACTTTGTAGCAGCGATCGTCCATCCACTTCCAGCAATGGGGAATGACCCTCACGACATTGAGGCGCCAGCAGCGTCTTTGCGAGAAAATGTCAGACCGCACAACTTAGTTTTCTTGTTTGCGAGGAAGACAAGCGCAAGATCAACCGGATGAACATGTGTTTTCCTTCTTCTTTTTGCCGTTTTACTAATTAAAAGGATGACCAACATACACACCAGGATCATGTTAAGAATTATGTGGATAATTTTAATCAACCCAGCCCTGCAGAATCTACTGAATTAAAGAAAACTGTTTACATCGGAACAGACCAGAAGGATTCTTCTACAGGGAAAGCAAAGTTGGCACTCAATAAATACAGCACACAAAATCAGTTCACGCATTTTAGATATAACACAAGAGCGGACATCAAAGTTCAGGGCTCACTTATTCAAAGTTCACCAAAGATAAAACTGCATGACAGTACGTTACAGAAACAAAGACAGGATGAGGCAACGACACAGACAAGATTCCATTGGAGGACACCGAACACCCAAGACTGGAACCCAGAGACAGAAGCAGCACCATGTCCAGTAGCTTACTGGCCACCACGCAGACGGAGCACCAAGTGAAGGGTGGACTCCTTCTGGATGTTGTAGTCCGCAAGGGTGCGACCATCCTCAAGCTGCTTGCCAGCGAAGATGAGACGCTGCTGGTCTGGGGGGATGCCCTCCTTGTCCTGGATCTTAGCCTTGACATTGTCGATTGTGTCAGAGGACTCAACCTCCAAGGTGATGGTCTTGCCGGTGAGGGTCTTCACGAAGATCTGCATGCCACCCCGGAGCCTTAGAACCAGGTGGAGTGTGGACTCCTTCTGGATGTTATAGTCAGCTAGGGTGCGGCCATCCTCGAGCTGCTTGCCGGCGAAGATGAGACGCTGCTTGTCCGGAGGGATGCCCTCCTTGTCCTGGATCTTAGCCTTGACGTTGTCGATAGTGTCCGAGGACTCGACCTCAAGGGTGATAGTCTTGCCAGTGAGGGTCTTCACAAAGATCTGCATCTGTAAACGACGAAGCACGCAGAAGAGTTAGAAACGGTACAGAGAAATCTGTAGTAGATCAAACAATACATGAACCAGATGATTGACTTTGCTAACTTTTGGAAGACCCCCTATCACAAATATATTAGCAAATCTATCAGCACAATCTCTAGCCTCATGATTAGTATATATAATCAGTTAAACAGAAGAAACTGTCTATTCATGGATGAATCAACAGTAATATCTTCAAACCCACGAAAACTGAAGGGCGTCAAACAATACATGAACTAGATGGCACAGTACAACAGAGATAAACTGTACTAAGAATACTCAAGAATATCCTGAACTATAAAGAGAGGTAGCTCATCCGTTGACAGACAAGGGAGAAAATTTTAGCAGAAGTCCAATCTTTAAGCCTCGTGGAAGCAAGAGGCTACAAGAAGGTTTAGGTATCAAAAAAATCACATGAATTTAAATTTCAGAGTAAAATCAACACACAAATACAAGACAATCAAATTCCAGGTGCATCCCTTGACAGATCAAGGCACAGGTGCAATATGAGGGCTACAAAATCAGAAACCCACAATAATGCTAATCAACATACCGAGGAGAATTAGCTAACTGCAAGTATATAGATGAACCCAAGGTTCAGGTACAGAATCGGAAATCTATCTTCCTTCATGGTTGTGGGATCGACCCACTCGGGGATATAGATGAACCCAAACGGGCCGGTTTTTTTGGGCCGGCACGATAGCCCACGTGCCTGGCCCGTCACGGGCCGGCACGGCACGAGGCTATGTGGGCCGTGCCTGGCACGCGGCCCTGCTTGGGCCGTGCCTGGGCTGCTATGGCTGGCACGCGTGCCAGCCCGGCACGGCACGCCCAGTAACGGACCGGCACGGGCACGGCCCAGCAAGGCACGACACGGGAGCACGTGAAGCCTGGGAGGGAGGGAATCGATCCGTTGGGGGGAGAGAGCGCTTCGATCGAGGGAGCGGGGGGCTGGGGTCTGGGGCGGCCGAGCGGAGCAGCGGGGGTTAAGCGAGGGTTTTGCATGTTTAGGAGGATTTCGGGGGTTGGGTGAGGTTTGGGGCTGTTTAGGTATATTTTGTTTCAATTTTGAATATTTGAACGGTGGAGGGCAAATTTGGTCTAAAAAATTGTCAGTTTTTTGCTATAAAAAGGGCTGCCCACCCCTCTCATTCCTCACACTCAAACCTCCTCTTCTTCTTATTTCTCACACTCAAACATGGATGATCCCATGGGTAGTGATCCCAACCGGTTCACTTTCAATACTAGTGATTTAGATGTCGACATCCCCGTGTGGGTCGATCCCACAGCCACAGGCCACACATATCCTTCTTCCGACGAGTATACAACCGGTAGCCATTCCACTTCCCAGTCTAGTACCTCCACCTCCATCGGCACAAAGAGGGTTCGACGCAAAACCTCGGCGTGCTGGCAGCATTTCATTAAGAAATAGTCATGGAGGAAGGTGTCAATGTGCTGAAAGCTCGGTGCAAGAGGTGCTCCCACTTGCTTTCCTTGGGGGGGGGGGGGAAAGGAGGAACCGGCCACCTCCTCAGGCACGTCGCCATGCACCAGAACGCGGACAAGGAGTCTGCGGGGACACAGGACACGCTCAAGTTCAACCCCGACGGTACGGTACGCAATTTCACTTATGATCCTGCTCTTCATAGAGAAGGAATTTGTCGTTTAATTGCTTCTAATGATTTACCATTAGGTTTCGGTGAGTCCGAAGGTTTTATTGAATACATTCAAACTGTGCATACTCCTAGTTTCAAATCAGTTTCTAGACAAACTACATCTAGGGATATGAAAAAATTGTGCAAAACTAG